>NW_026847993.1:1801625-1836630 GCF_025583915.1 Anolis sagrei ordinatus | reverse complement strand
TCTAATGTCTTTGGAGAGGGTGTTCCAAAGTCGGGGGGCAACCACAGAGAAGGCCCTGTCCCTCGTCCCCACAAAACGAGCCTGCGACGCAGGTGGAATCGTGAGCAGGGCCTCTCCAGATGAACGGAGGGAGCGCGTGGGTTCATAAGCGGAGATGCGGTCATGCAGGTAGGCAGGTCCCAAACCGTTTAGGACTTTGTAGGTAAGCACCTGCACCTTGAATTGGGCTTGGTAGGTAAATGGCAGCCAATGGAGCTCCTTAAACAGGAGGGTTGACCTCTCTCTGTAAGGGGTGCCAGTTAACATCCTGGCCGCCACCCGTTGAACCAGTTGGAATTTCCGAGCCGTTTTCAAGGGCAGCCCCACGTAGAACACATTACAGTAATCCAATATAGAGGTGACCAAGGCATGGACCACCCCGGCTAAATCAGCCTTTGCTTAATACCCTTTGGAATGCATGAAAGCATTCCTTTGGCCTCTGACCTCCTTCTTGTTGGCTATTCTCACACTCCTTCGAACTCTGAATTCCAAACGGTCAGCCCGATCTAGGATTCCCGTTTCATCAAGGTCAGGCTGCTCGTTAGTGTCCGCCTGGTTGCCTTCATGCCTACTCTCAAGCTGAGAACTGCCCTCCTTTTCTGAGTCAATCTGCACCTGGCTAGTTTCAGTATCAAAACATCCTTCCCTGCTGTGGGAAACTGAACTTGCACGCCCTGTTCCTCATTGTCTACAACAGGAACATTTTGAACCTGATTGTGAACCTGAATCCCATCATCCTCGTCAGAGTCACTCTGAGACCCCATCTGAGTCACAACACTATCAGTCTGTGTCTCCAGCTGAGTCACAACACTGCAAAATGTTACAACAAGGCTTGTGATGGGGGGATCCTCCAGCCAAACAGATGCTTTGGACTTGGCCTCCCTGATGATCAAAGGCAACAGGGAACTTATGTGGGAGCTAAAGCCCCCAAAGCCTGAAGGACCAAGGGATAAGCATTAGAATACAGCAACAGCTATACTTAAGGTCTCCCGGCCCATGCTTACGGGTCCCATGTGTCTGATTTCTCACCGCTGTTGTTCCTATTCTCAGCGCCCACCTGGAATTAATGGTCCCATGAGTGATTTCTCACCACTGTTGTTCTGTTGTTCCTATTCTCAGCATCCACCTGGAAGGCCAAGTCATACCTCGGACTGAGCCGGAACAGTGAACTGGGACGGCATGTTGATATCAGGCACTTTGCAGTCGGTGTTAAAGGTCACGGGAGAACTGAGCGGGTTTTCCACCTTCAGGGAGGAGGAGACGAGTTGCCGGACGGGAGTGGTCAGTTCGATGGTGCCAAGGGGGCCGCAGGGGGTGGCCTTGAAGGTCACCAAGTAGAAGAGGAATTCCTGGGTCGACTCGTTGCGGAAGGTCACCTGCAGGAAGGCAGACACAAGAGTTGGGAGAGTTGGGTGAGATCCAAGAGCGGTGGCTTCTGATGCATCCGCGGAAGAGCACGAGGGAACCCTCACCTTGGCGCTGAACATGCCTTCCCGGTAAGAGAAGAAGGTGAGCTTGTGGTCCTTCTTGGCCGAGGCTGGCACTTCCAAGTAGTCCAGCGTTTTCAGGGTGGTGGTGACCTCCAGCCTTTCCGGTTTCAGCATGTCGACTGTTACGCGGAACCTGGCAAAGGAAGGAGAGGGAATACCCAATTCCCATGGATAAAGCACGGGGAGGAAAAGATAGGCAAGAATATTGGTGATGATGATAATCTATATAAATAAAAATGTAATGTTAGTTTGTGGGATTAACAGAACTCAAAAACCACTGGACGAATTGACACCAAATTTGGACACTATACCCCTAACAGACCAACGAGTGACCAACACTCATAACCAACCCCCACCCCCCAAAAAACAACGGAAAGGACTTAAAAACAACAAAAAGGTGAAAGGATGAAAAGTTAAATGAGGATACAGGAAAAAAGGGAAGGAAGAGGGTGGGAAAGAAGGAAGGAAGGAAGGGAGGGGAGAAAGGAAGAAGGAAGAAAGACGGAGAGAAAGAAAGAAGGAAAGAGAGAGGAAGAGGAAGAAAGAGAGGAAGGAAGGAGAGAAGGAAAGAAAAAGAGAAGGAAGGAAAGAGGGGCGAAGGAAGAGAGAAAGGGAGGGAAGGAAAGAAGGAAAGAAAGAGGGAGAGAGAAGAAAAGAAAAAGAAGGAAAGAGTATACAGTAAAAAAAAGAAGGGGGGAGGAAAGAAGGAAAGAGACAAGGAAGGATGGAACCAAAGAGCAAAGAAAGTGAGGAGAAGAGAAAGAAGAGAAAGAAAAGAGAAGAAAAAGAGAAAGGAAGGAGAGAAAGAGGGAGGGAAGTAAAGAAAGAAGGACAGATGGAAGCAAAAAGCAAAATTGGAAGGAAAGAAGTAGAGAAGAAAGAAACGAGAGAAAAAGGGGGAAAAGGAAAGAGGTAGAGAAGGAAGGAAGGAAAGAAGGAGAGAAAGAGGAGTGAAGGTTGGCCACAGCAACATGTGGCGGGTTCAGCTAGTAGTTATTATTATTATTATTATTATTATTATTATTATTATTATTATTATTACCCTGCTTTTTCTCCCCATGGGGACTTAAGGCGGCTAACAATCCCACACTTAGAAGACACTCCATTCTCCCTTTCTCTCTCTTATTGATTGATTGATTTTAACCAAAACAGTATGTTTCACAACTGAAGAGGAAGGAAACTCACTTTGGGTTGTTATGGGCTTTTTGGGCTGTTCTAGAAGTATTCTCTCCTGACGTTTCGCCTGCATCTATGGCAGGCATCTTCAGAAAATGGCTTTTGACTACGGTATAGACTCTTGATCCCTGGACTTTGTTTATTGAACTCTCAGCGTTTGACCACAGGACTGGACCCTTTGACTACAGTGTAGCTTTTGCTATCAGTTTTTGTTTATTCTGTGGCTGAGTGCTATCTTTATGTTTTATTTATTATTTATTTATTTACTTCATTTGTATACCGCCATTCTCAGCCCTAAGGCGACTCATAGCGGTTACAACAAGCAAAAACAAGGCGAACAATCAAGGCAAAAATTCAATGCGGCATCAACAAGGTACTTAAAAACAGTTAACACAGAAACAAATTAAACTATTTAACAGTATCTTTTATCTTTTGGTCTATTGAAACAGCCAGCAAGTAAGTGCTGTTTTAATTAAACTGTTTGATAAAACTGGGAGTTTGGTTCATCTCTGCCTAAATAAGGTAGAGCCCTGGCAACGTGACAGTCCCCCTTTGGGGGGAGAAGGGTGGCGTATTATTGGTCTATTGAAACAGCCAGCAAGTAAGTGCTGTTTTAATTAAACTGTTTGATAAAACTGGGAGTTTGGTTCATCTCTGCCTAAATAAGGTAGAGCCCTGGCAACGTGACAGTCCCCCTTTGGGGGGAGAAGGGTGGCGTATTATTGGTCTATTGAAACAGCCAGCAAGTAAGTGCTGTTTTAATTAAACTGTTTGATAAAACTGGGAGTTTGGTTCATCTCTGCCTAAATAAGGTAGAGCCCTGGCAACGTGACAGTCTCCCTTTGGGGGGAGAAGGGTGGCGTATTATTGGTCTATTGAAACAGCCAGCAAGTAAGTGCTGTTTTAATTAAACTGTTTGATAAAACTGGGAGTTTGGTTCATCTCTGCCTAAATAAGGTAGAGCCCTGGCAACGTGACAGTCTCCCTTTGGGGGGAGAAGGGTGGCGTATTATTGGTCTATTGAAACAGCCAGCAAGTAAGTGCTGTTTTAATTAAACTGTTTGATAAAACTGGGAGTTTGGTTCATCTCCGTCTAAATAAGGCAGAGCCCTGGCAACTTGACCAATGACCAGGGCAGTTGGAGTGGAGGGGGAGGAAGGAGGGCTGCCCACTCCCTCCAGTCTAGGGCCCTTCTTCTTGTTCTTACCTTTGCGGCTTGCTCAGCCAGTTGGAGACGGGGAGCAATTCCGTGTAGGACGTTTTGCACGGGACTTCTCTCATGATGTTCCCAGCGGATTTAGGCGGTTCGGTCGTGCCTTGCAAGTTGTAGAGCAGCCCCGTCCCATCAGGGAGCGGGAAGAAGATGGAGCCCTGCCAAAGGGAGGACGGGTTGTTAGAGCCGGCCTCACGTCGCTTGTCCCGCTGGACTTGGTGCCGTTCTCTGTCCTCCCATGAACTACAGTGGACCATGTCATGGAAATAAATCTATTCTTGTGTTGCTTTAAGAGTTCCGGAAAGCAGATGCAACAAAGAGAGTGAAATTCTTTCCTGCCACAACTTCTTCACCTGGGTGTGCATGCTTACTCCAAGCACTTGGATTCCTTTCGTTGGGATGCTTTCCTAGAACAAGTCTACCAGTCCCAGAATATCAAACTAAGGATGGGAATAGAAGGGGCCCAGATCTGGAAAATCTCCCAAAGTAGACCTGTTATGAGGATTTCGTTCATTTTTAGACTTTATTTGGAGGATTAACTTGGATGATAGTTCATTGATGGGACTCCCTTGAAGTCTCATTGATGTGATTTGGTCAGACTTTGCATTTTATCCCTTGACTGCTTTTGCTACAAGGTCCCAAGGACAAAGCTTTGTGGAAAGAGCTCCCAAGCCCCTTTCCCTGGCAGATCCCTTGCATTTCTGGGATCCCCCCCCCCCCCAATGACACAGATACAGAAACACACCTGCATCTCCACCATGTTTCCTCTCACCTGGCTTCTGCCGGCCTACCTGATCCTTCTTGTTCTCGGCGTTCATGGCCAGGGGCCTGTAGGTGATCTCATAGGGCTTGTTCTGCTGGTGGGCTTCCACCCGAATGAACTCGGGCCCCTTCCACTGCTCTCCCTCGATGATGGGATGCAGGGTCCATGGCTGGTTGGTCTTGTTGGAAAGCATGATGGTCTGCGTGTGCTTTCCCCGCACCTGGCAGATGAAGTGCACCACCTGCAAGCAAAGAGACCCTCGGTTGATCTACAGAAAGAGTGGGGAGTGCAATCCTGCCTCAGGACAGTTGTCATTCAGGGGTGGAGGGTGGGCTCTCCCCCGAACCTTCGTTGGAAATTGGGTGAGACACTGCTCAAAATGGTGGGAAGAAACACTGTCTAGATCAGACTGGAGAGTGAAGATGGAGGGAAATGGAAAAAACTTTATGGCCAGGTCTGGAAACATAAAATTTTGGGATATTTGCTTGTAACTGTTAAAACTGTAGGCTACAAAGAGGGAGAAAAAATGTTAAAAACCAACAAAAAAGAAGCTGGAAATCCATGAGCCAACAATGTGATATGGTGGCAAAAAAAGCCAATGGGATGTTGGTCTGCATCAATAGGAGTCTAGTGTCTAGGTCCAGGGAAGTCATGCTCCCCATGCTCTATTCTGCCTTGGTTAGACCACGTTACCTGGAATATTGTGTCCAATTCTGGGCACCACAATTGAAGAGAGATATTGACACGCTGGAATGTGTCCAGAGGAGGGCGACTCAAATGATCAAGGGTCTGGAGAACAAGCCCCATGAGGAGTGGCTTAAAGAGCTGGGTATGTTTAGCCTGAAGAAGAGAAGGCTGAAAGGAGACATGATGAGGGCCATGGATAAATACGTGAGAGGAAGTTCTAGGGAGGAGGGAGCAAGCTTCCTTTCTGCTGCCCCGAAGACTAGGATGCAATGGAGCAATGGCTTCAAGCTACAAGAACGAAAGGAGATTCCACCTGAACATTAGTGTAGCAGCATGAGAGGAGAGATAACATCAAGAGAGATCCTTTCTGGAGAAAGAAAAGTCCGGCTTTATTTCCAGCTGGGACCCTGGAGTGGAGCTGTGTCCAAAAGCAACCAGAGCGAGGATAAAGGCGTTGACTGTGCCTTTTCTACCTCTACAAATGCAGGCAAACAAAGAAACATGCTTCTACATATGAAACGTCATCACTGCGTCACTTTAAGCATCATAGTAATGTCAAATTCTATCTTCCAACATACAAAAAGCATGTCTCTATATTTTTTCAGAGAGTAGCATACACCCTGACACCACTCTGATGGCCGAAAGCGAGGAGGAACTGAGGAGCCTTCTAATCAAGGTGAAAGAAGAAAGCGCAAAAGCTGGGTTGCAGCTAAACATAAAAAAAACAAGATTATGGCAACAAGAATGATTGACAACTGGAAATAGAGGGAGAAAACGTGGAGGCCATGACAGACTTTGTATTTCTAGGTGCAAAGATTACTGCAGATGCAGACTGTGGCCAGGAAATCAGAAGACGCTTACTTCTTGGGAGGAGAGCAATGTCCAATCTCGATAAAATAGTAAAGAGTAGAGACATCAGACTGGCAACAAAGATCCGCCTAGTCAAAGCCATGGTATTCCCTGTAGTCACCTACGGATGTGAGAGCTGGACCTTAGGGAAGGCTGAGCGAAGGAAGAGAGATGCTTTTGAGCTGTGGTGTTGGAGGAAAGTGCTGAGAGTGCCTTGGACTGCGAGAAGATCCAACCAGTCCATCCTCCAGGAAAGAAAGCCCGGCTGCTCACTGGAGGGAAAGATACTAGAGACAAAGTTGAAGTACTTTGGCCACATCATGAGGAGACAGGAAAGCCTAGAGAAGACAATTATGCTGGGGAAAGTGGAAGGCAAAAGGAAGAGGGGCCGACCAAGGGCAAGATGGATGGATGTCATACTTGAAGTGACTGGACTGACCTTGAGGGAGCTGGGGGTGGTAACGGCCGACAGGGAGCTCTGGCGTGGGCTTGTCCATGAGGTCACGAAGAGTCGGAGACGACTGAACGAATGAACAACAACAACAGCATACAGCTTATACCTTGCATTCCTCAATCAAGGGTCCTACTTTGACCGGTCAGGAGGGAGCGGGATAGGCTCCTGACTTAGAAGGAAGATGCTATATTGCACCAGTCTCTGTGGAATGTATAGATAACAGGTCCCCCTTCTCCTCACCCTTTTAACAGTCCTTCTCTGTCCTGCTGGCTTTCTTACACAGAGAGAACCTGATTTTTCTATACATTTTAGTTCATACAATTTATGCATAAATAAATATCTATTTTTCCAATATCTACCCATCATTAGGAAGAACCTAACTGTGAGAACTGTTCAGCAGTGGAACTCTCTGCCCCAGAGTGTGGTGGAGGCTCCTTTTTTTTTTTTGGAGGCTTTTAAACAGAGGCTGGATGGCCATCTGTCGGGGGTGCTTTGAATGTGATTTTCCTGCTTCTTGGCAGAATGGGGTTGGACTCAATGATAGCCCACGAGGTCTCTTCCAACTCTATGATTTTATGATTCTATGTTTACAATTAATTTATGCATATGATGGAAGTTTTAGAGTTATAGGTAAAGTAGAAATGTATGTTTGTTAGGTAATTGCCATGTAAGTCTGTGTTTACGTATTCATAAGTATGGTCAGCTTTCTATTTGCATGTTCCTTGTTGTCAAAAAATTTCATTATAAACATTGGGGGGAAATGTTTGGATACCAAGACAGCTTAGCATCCCGGTTCCCTGTTTCCTCCCAAACATCAGAACTTCCCTTTCCAAGCCCAAAACAGGCAAAGAGCGATATAAGGTCATTCCTGGCTTGCTGAGCATGCAGAAACATGGCCCACCAGGAGAGCTCCCTGGATGCACCGCTTCCCGTTCCCCGTTCCAAGCAAATGGTTGGAGTTCAGCCTGTGATTGTGTCTAGTGATCAGGGTACTCTGGATGTTGGGAGTGACAATGAGGTTCATGTATCTAATGATGGTTCTAATGATGAGGTTGCTCTAGATCAGTGGTTCTCAACCTTTCTAATTCCGTGTCCCCTAAATGAAGTTCCTCGTGTTGTGGTGACCCCCAACCATATTTTCGTTGCTATTTCAAAGCAGTAATTTTGCTATACTTATGAATCATAATGGAAACATGTGATATGCAGGGTGTATTTTGGACCCAATTTGGCACAAATACTCAATATGCCCAAATTTGAGCAAAAAATACTGAAGGCCTTTAGGGGAAATTTACCTTGATTTGAAGTTGTAGTTGAACTCCATCCAGAGAGCACTGAGAACCCAAACACAAACGGATCTGGACCGTGCTCGGCAGGGGGTGAGGGCTTGGTGGCAAAGGCTCCCCAGACTGCCAGGCCATGTGGAGCCCTCCTCCCAGTTCTGTCCCTCTTAAGCTCGGCAGGGGGTGAGTGCCAGGCAGTCATGGTACTCCATGGATGGCCAGGCCATGCTGGGAGCCGTCCGATCAGGGGACGAGAGCCAAGCAGAAAAGGCTCCTCAACAGCAAGGCTGTGCGGGCAGCCCTCCGCCTGGCCCACGCGCCCCTCCGAGTTCGGAAAGACACGTGGACCGGGTGGAAAGGTGGCCTGCATGGCAGCCATTTTGGAGGGGGCGGGGCCAACCAAGGCAGCTTCGCGACCCCCCCCAATGGCCTAACGACCCCCCAGGGGGTCGCGACCCCCAGGTTGAGAACCGCTGCTCTAGATGAAGAGAATGACAATGGGATTCCTGTTCAAAGTGACTTTTCTGATGAGAATGTTCCTGAAGGGTTTGGGGATGATGGGATGGTCCCTGGAAGAGGGCCTGAATTGCTACCAGAGAATTCCCATGATTTGGAGCCTGAGAATAGCTCGGCACTTGGGCCAGCTGCAGAAATTAATGAGCCAGTATGTAGGAGAAATGCTTTCAGTCAGCACAGACAAACAAACCAATCTCTCAGGCGTTCTGCCAGACTGAGAGAGAGAGTGATAACAGAGTCAAGGCTGAAACTAAATCCGTTCCTGGCTGCTTGGGATATGACAATAATAATAATAATAATAATAATAATAATAATAATAATAATAATAAATATATAAAACTTTATTTATATACCGCTCTATCTACCCGAGGGGACTCAGAGCGGTTCCCAGGTAAAAATCACAGAAGTACAAAGTAAAAACAACATAACCATAAGATTAACAAAACAAAATATAAGCATAAAAATTGTCACCATAACATACATATATTAAAAGTAATCCTGCCTGTTCAAGGCAATTAAAAAATGTAAAAGGCCGGGCCAAGATTTGTGCAAGCCCAAAAATTCTAGGGGACCCAGGAATTAAGTGCAATGCTATGGCAGGCAACAATAATGTTATGTACGGGTCTGTGGCTGTTCATTCCGGGGCCGACTAGAGGAAGTGATCTGGGTAATTGGTAGGAAGAATGTGGCCGTATTTGACAATGTATAGGGCTGAGTTAGAACTGGCCATTTTCAAAGACTTGTTGAAACCACCAGGTCTTCAAGATCTTATGAAAGGAGGGGAGGGATGGGGCCTGTCTTATTTCCCTTGGAATGGAAATATAGAGTAGATTAGGGGATAAAAGTGTCAAGTACAGAATCTGTAGCCAGACGAAGCAATGTTGGAATTAAGTCAAGACTTCTCAGATCCCTGGAAGTCTTGCCTTGGATAGATCTATGTACTAAGTGCCTTGTTTAATTCAAGTTTTTGGGGTTTTACCTTGGAAGTTTCAGTATTTGTTTTTCATGAACTCTGATGGACTAATTTCCTGGACTATTTGGTTCTACTTATCTTTCTAACTAATTGGATATACCTATTTTTATGGAGTTCTTTTTACTGCAACTGTTTTTAAAATCTCTTCAATAAACTGTTTGCATTTCTGCTCAGCTGTGTGGTGCTTAAAGTCAGAGGGATTTCCTGGCCTAGAATGCAACACAAATCACCTCCTTAACGGGGGGCACCCCCACACAGCAGCCGCTCAGGGTGAGCCTCAGGGGCTCCCCGCCTTGGATGTGGCATGGCAGGTTCTCGTAGCAGATGTCCGGGCTGTGCTCGCAGGGGTGGAAGGTCACTTCGAAGGAGACGTCCATCCCTGGCGAGATGTAGCCCTCCAGGGGCCGGATGGAGAAGTCGGGCTTGAAGCGCTTGGCCTCCCACTTGAACCTTCCAAGGCAAAGGACAAGAGGGCGTTAGGTAGAAAGGGCACCGCATTTCTAATCATAGAAAAAAATAACATTGGATGAACATGGGTACGATTGTGAATGTCATGATACAATATTTAAGGGGGTGTGGTCATCACTGAGTCATAACTATGTGACTGTTATTGCATTGTCCCTTACTGACGATCTGTCTTCAGGTGCCTATACAAGGAGGTTGAAAGAATCCATCTTTCTCTCTCCTGTGTGACTCGGTGTGAGTATCTGCCTGTTTACAGGATATGACTATTTGACGGCTCTGATTGTTTCCAAGTTTGTTGCAGAAACATATACATTACCAGGTATTCATTAGGGTATCTTTGGAGAAGGAAGAAGATTGAGAAACAGCTTGGCAGCGTTCCAGGTGTTTATTTCATATTCCGGAACATGGGTGTTCAGCTCCCAAGGGCTAACACAACCTGACGTCGCATTTGTCCAGCTTTTATAGCATGAAATTGCTAGTTTTACACATGCGTAGAACAACTCTGACATTTACACAATACAATCATTAACAGGAATTGTCATATGTAGTTGCCAAGGACATCTTTCTGGCAAGACCATCATGACCCCAAACATCTGCTCAATTATATAACTTTTTAACTTTACCCCTTACCCCAGACGACATGTTCAATTGTTCTTAATTCTTAGATCTCTTAAATGAACTATAACTTTATATATGTTTTTAACATAAAAGTTGATCAAGGCAATCTCCTCATCAATTCTGTCATAATTACTCTGTTAATAACTTAGTTCCCCAGGAATTTGCTTTTAAATGAAACGTTTCTGAAATTACCTGTTATTTACATCAAATAGTCAGGAGATGGCGCTCTCCCACCATATGGCGCTCTCTCACCATATGACCTTAGAAAGTGGACCTGTTTTGTATATATCGCAACTGTGAAGATTTAAACCTCTAAATATTGTGTTGTCAAAGGCTTCCATGGTCGGAATCACTGGGTTGCTGTAAGTTTTTCGGGCTGTATGGCCATGTTCTAGAAGCATTCTCTCCTGACATTTTGCCTGCATCTATGGCAGGCATCCTCAGAGGTTGTGAGGTCAGATTGTCTCAATTTCTAAGCCAAAGAGCTGGCATTGTCCATAGATGCCTCCAAGGTCATGTCGCCAGCATGACTGCATGGAGCGCCGTTAAAGGTCCCCACAATTGATGGCTTCAAACTACAAGAAAGGAGATTCCATCTGAACATGAGGAAGAACTTCCTGACTGTGAGAGCCGTTCAGCAGTGGAACTCTCTGCCCCGAGTGTGGTGGAGGCTGCTTCTTTGGAAGCTTTTAAACAGAGGCTGGATGGCCATCTGTCAGGGGTGATTTGAATGCAATATTCCTGCTTCTTGGCAAGAATGGGGCTGGACTGGATGATGGCCCATGAGGTCTCTTCCAACTCTATGATTCTATGATTCTATGATTTCCATGTTTTCAAACTGCTAGGTTGGCAGAAGCTGGGGCTAACAGTGGGAGCTCACCCCACTTTCCTGTGACCTTTCAATGAACAAGTTCAGCAGCTCAGCAGTTTAACCCACTACGCCACCAGGAGCAGGCGGTACAGGGTGACAAAGACAAGGACAATTGTCGAAGGCTTTCATGGCCGAATCACTGGGTTGTTGTAGGTTTTTTCGGGCTATATGGCCATGGTCTAGAGGCATTCTCTCCTGACGTTTCGCCTGCATCTATGGCAAGCATCCTCAGAGGTAGTGGGGTCTGTTGGAACTAGGAAAAGAGGCTAATGATTAGTATGCTAATCAAGGTGGTCAGTTGAAACATTCACACCTAGCTCCAGCAGACAAGAGTCCTTTGTCCCATCCTGGTCATTCCACAGATATATAAACCCTTTTTCCTAGTTCCAACAGACCTCACTACCTCTGAGGATGCTTGCCATAGATGCAGGCGAAACGTCAGGAGAGAATGCCTCTAGAACATGGCCATACAGCCCGAAAAAACCTACAACAACCCATTGATTCCGGCCATGAAAGCCTTCAACAATACATTATTATTATTATTATTATTATTATTATTATTATTATTATTTATATATCTGTGGACATCTAATCACCTCTCAACAAAAGATTACCCCAGGCACTGCCAGGCCATCAAATGCTAATCAAGGTGGTCAGTTGAAACATTCACACCTAGCTCCAGCAGACAAGAGTCCTTTGTCCCACCCTGGTCATTCCACAGATATATAAACCCCTTTTTCCTAGTTCCAACAGACCTCACTACCTCTGAGGATGCTTGCCATAGATGCAGGCAAAATGTCAGGAGAGAATGCCTCTAAACCATGGCCATACAGCCTGAAAAAACCTACAACAACTCAGTGATTCCGTGCATGAAAGCCTTCTCAACAAAAGTTTGCCCCAGGCACAGTCAGGCCATTATATGCTAATCAAGGTGGTCAGTTGAAACATTCACACCTAGATCCAACAGACAAAAGTCCTTTGTCCCACCCTGGTCATTCCACAGATATATAAACCCCTTTTTCCTAGTTCTGACAGACCTCACTACCTCTGAGGATGCTTGCCATAGATGCAGGCAAAACGTCAGGAGAGAATGCCTCTAAGCCATGGCCATACAGCCCGAAAAAACCTACAACAACCCAGACTGAAGGATCCTACAGCTGTGGCTATGTTGAAACATTCACACCTAGCTCCAGCAGACAAGAGTCCTTTGTCCCACCCTGGTCATTCCACAGATATATAAACCCACTTTCCTGGTTCCGACAGACCTCACTCCCTCTGAGGATGCTTGCCATAGATGCAGGCGAAACGTCAGGAGAGAATGCCTCTAAGCCATGGCCATACAGCCCGAAAAAACCTACAACAACCCAGACTGAAGGATCCTACAGCTGTGGCTATGTTGAAACATTCACACCTAGCTCCAGCAGACAAGAGTCCTTTGTCCCACCCTGGTCATTCCACAGATATATAAACCCACTTTCCTGGTTCCGACAGACCTCACTCCCTCTGAGGATGCTTGCCATAGATGCAGGCGAAACGTCAGGAGAGAATGCCTCTAAGCCATGGCCATACAGCCCGAAAAAACCTACAACAACCCAGACTGAAGGATCCTACAGTTGAAACATTCACACCTAGCTCAAGCAGACAAGAGTCCTTTGTCCCACCCTGGTCATTCCACAGATATATAAACCCATTTTCCTAGTTCCAACAGACCTCACTACCTCTGAGGATGCTTGCCATAGATGCAGGCAACACGTCAGGAGAGAATGCCTCTAAACCATGGCCATACAGCCCGAAAAAACCTACAACAACCCAGACTGAAGGATCCTACAGCTGTGGCTATGTTGAAACATTCACACCTAGCTCCAGCAGACAAGAGTCCTTTGTCCCACCCTGGTCATTCCACAGATATATAAACCCACTTTCCTGGTTCCGACAGACCTCACTCCCTCTGAGGATGCTTGCCATAGATGCAGGCGAAACGTCAGGAGAGAATGCCTCTAAGCCATGGCCATACAGCCCGAAAAAACCTACAACAACCCAGACTGAAGGATCCTACAGCTGTGGCTATGTTGAAACATTCACACCTAGCTCCAGCAGACAAGAGTCCTTTGTCCCACCCTGGTCATTCCACAGATATATAAACCCACTTTCCTGGTTCCGACAGACCTCACTCCCTCTGAGGATGCTTGCCATAGATGCAGGTGAAACGTCAGGAGAGAATGCCTCTAGAACATGGCCATAAAGCCTGAAAAAACCTAATCAAGGTAGTGAGTTGAAACATTCACACCTAGCTCCAGCAGACAAGAGTCCTTTGTCCCACCCTGGTCATTCCACAGATATATAAACCCACTTTCCTGGTTCCGACAGACCTCACTCCCTCTGAGGATGCTTGCCATAGATGCAGGCGAAACGTCAGGAGAGAATGCCTCTAAGCCATGGCCATACAGCCCGAAAAAACCTACAACAACCCAGACTGAAGGATCCTACAGCTGTGGCTATAGTTGAAACATCCACACCTAGCTCCAGCAGACAAGAGTCCTTTGTCCCACCCTGGTCATTCCACAGATATATAAACCCACTTTTTCCTAGTTCCAACAGACCTCACTACCTCTGAGGATGCTTGCCATAGATGCAGGCGAAACGTCAGGAGAGAATGCCTCTAAACCATGGCCATACAGCCCGAAAAAACCTACAACAACCCAGACTGAAGGATCCTACAGCTGTGGCTATGTTGAAACATTCACACCTAGCTCCAGCAGACAAGAGTCCTTTGTCCCACCCTGGTCATTCCACAGATATATAAACCCACTTTCCTGGTTCCGACAGACCTCACTCCCTCTGAGGATGCTTGCCATAGATGCAGGCGAAACGTCAGGAGAGAATGCCTCTAAGCCATGGCCATACAGCCCGAAAAAACCTACAACAACCCAGACTGAAGGATCCTACAGCTGTGGCTATGTTGAAACATTCACACCTAGCTCCAGCAGACAAGAGTCCTTTGTCCCACCCTGGTCATTCCACAGATATATATACCCCTTTTCCTAGTTCCAACAGACCTCACTACCTCTGAGGATGCTTGCCATAGATGCAGGCGAAACGTCAGGAGAGAATGCCTCTAGACCATGGCCATATAGCCCGAAAAAACCTACAACAACCCTGCATTTTTAGGTGGCCAATTGAAACATTCACACCTACCTCCAACAGACAACAGATTTTTCTCGCAACCTGGACATTCCACAGATATATAAACCCCACTTTCCTGGTTTCCAACAGACCTCACAATCTCTGAGGATGTCTTCCATAGATGCAGGTGGAACACCAGGAGAGAATGCTTCTGGATCATGGCCATACAGCCTGAAAAACTTACAGCAACTCAATTACATTGTGGCTATGTTGAACTCTGTGGTTTTGCACTGGGGGCTGTATGGTGGTGGTGGTGGGGATGTGGAGGGATGAGTGTGTTGTTTTGTGCCGTGTGTGGAGGAGGGCATGTATTTTTGAATGGTTCCACGAGGCCACCCCCAGACCCATCCTGTGTGCCAGACATGCAAAGGGGTGATGGGGAGGGGTCCCTCTGAAGCCCCTCTTTCCTTACCCGACTCCGAGGTCCCCTGTGTTCTGCATCACGATGCGCCGCGAGGCTTGGCTCCGCAGCACCACGGCTCCGAAGGGGACGTGGTCCTGGTCCAGGCTGACTTGGATGCCATGGCTGCAGCCTTGGATGGCGAAGAGGGTGCGCAGGACCTCGTGGCACTCGAAGAGGACCTCCTCCGTGAAGGGCAGGAGGCGGGTCCGGGGAGCGAAGGTCACCTCCACCTGGCAGGTGCCTCCTTTGGGCTTCAGGCTGATTTCTCCAGAAGGAGACATGGTGAGCACCTGCCACAAAGACGTGCGCGTGGATCAGGCAGAAGCCACGGCTGGGCGGGTGGCAAAGTTGGGCTGGAAGCGAGGGAGAGTTCCCCGGCCACGGAGGAGGAAGGCTCACCTTTTCTTCGTGCAGCTCCGGCACGGAGGACACAAAGTTGAGCTGGAAGTTGACAAAGGTCACGCTGTTGTTCACGATCGTGGCCGTCTTCTTCGCCGTGTGTCCCGGAGGCACGGCTCCGAATTTCAGCACCTTGCTACGAGGTTCCACAACGTCAATCTGCAGGTGGGAAAAAGGATCGCAGAATCATACAGCTGGAAGAGCAATCCATTTCAAGGTTGCTCTCTTTTCTCCTTCTACAGCAGGCATGGGCCAACTTCCACAGTTGCAATCACACTGTGGCTTTCTATCATTGGTGGGGTTCAGAATGCTCTTTGATTGTAGGTGAACTATAAATCCCAGCAACTACAAGTTTGATCCAGAGACCACAGTGCTCTCTGGATATAGGTGAACTACAGCTCCCAAACTCAAGGTCAATGCCTACCAAACCCTTCCAGTATTTTCTCTTGGTCATGGGAGTTTTGGGTGCTGAGATTAGTTCAATTCCATCATTGGTGGGGTTCAGAATGCTCTTTGATTGTAGGTGAACTATAAATCCCAGCAACTACAACCCCCAAATGTCAAAGTCTATTTCCCCCCAAACTCCACCAGTGTTCATGTTTGGGCATACTGAGAATTCGTGTCAAGTTTGGTCCAGAGTCCACAGTGCTCTCTGGATATAGGTGAACTACAACTCCCAAACTCAAGGTCAATGCCTACCAAACCCTTCCAGTATTTTCTGTTGGTCATGGGACTTTTGGGTGCTAAGATTAGTTCAATTCCATCGTTGGTGGGGTTCAGAATGCTCTTTGATTGTAGGTGAACTATAAATCCCAGCAACTACAATCCCCAAATGTCAAGGTCTATTTTCCCTCAAACTCCAGGAGTGTTCACATTTGGGCATACTGAGTATTCGTGCCAAGTTTGGTCCAGATCCATCATTGTTTGAGTCAACAGTGCTCTCTGGATGTAGGCGAACTACGACTCCAAAACTCAAGGTCAGTGCCCACCAAACCCTTCCAGTATTTTCTCTTGGTCATGGGAGTTTTTGGTGCTGAGATTAGTTCAATTCCATCGTTGCTGGGGTTCAGAATGCTCTTTAATTGTAGGTGAACTATAAATCCCAGCAACTACAACCCCCAAATGTCAAGGTCTATTTTCCCCCAAACTCCAGGAGTGTTCACATTTGGGCATACTGAGAATTCATGCCAAGTTTGGTCCAGATCCATCATTGTTTGAGTCCACAGTGCTCTCTGGATGTAGGCAAACTACAACTCCCAAACTCAAGGTCAATGCCTACCAAACCCTTCCAGTATTTTCTCTTGGTCATGGGAGTTTTGGGTGCTGAGATTAGTTCAATTCCATCGTTGATGGAGTTCCGAATGCTCTTTCATTGTAGGTGAACTATAAATCCCAGCAATTGACAAACTCAGATAACACAGGGCTTCTTTCTTTGAATCTTAACAGTCCAAAGTCTATAGCAGGCATGGGCCAACTTGGGCCCTCCCTCCAAGTCTTTTGGACTTCAATTCGTAACAGCCTCAGGCCCCTTCCTTTTCCCCCTCAGCTGCTTAAACTGAGTGCTGGGCCCATAACCAATGTTAGGCGCTGTTGCTTGTGTGGAGTGCAAGGAAGCCTCCTCTACAGCAGGCATGAGGCTGTTAGGAATTGTGGGAGTCGAAGTCCAAAACACTTGGAGGGAGGGCCTAAGTGTGCTCATGCCTGCCGTAGAGGAAGCTCCCTTGCACTCCGCACAAGCAATAGAATAGCATTGAGCCCTGGCCATTAGGTGAGAGATGATGTCCCTCAAAGAAGAAGAACTGAACCTGCTTCCCGTTTGGCTTGGGCTCAGCACTAAGGTGACCGTACGACAAGAATGCAACGCACACCCTCATTTTGGTGAGGTCATTTAGGTCTGGTCTCACCTTCATCTCAATGCCTCTCCCAGAGACCTCGACCGTCCGCTGCAAGAGCCCGTTGATTTCAAAGGTGACGACTTCGTGGTAGGAGACGGCCTCTCGGGGATAGAAATGGATGGGAATCTCGGCCTTCCCTCCGGGAGTCAGCACTTCGGGGCAGGAGCCCAGCTCCAGGTGAGCCGTGTTGGCAAACAAGCAGTTCAGGCTGCGGAGGGAGCAGAAGAGCCCGAGTCAACCAGTGACTCATCAGTGTATTCTGTGTACTCTGGCCATTCGAGTTGCTGCCTGCTTAGAATGACTTCCCTATTTATTTGTCATGTCAGGGCAACCAGTCAGTTATATTACATTTCTATCAGAACAAAGCAAACAAACAGACAAAATACAAAATGTGTGAGTTTGGTAGTTGATTAAATGTCCCTTGACCAAAACCTGGCCCCTTGGAGTGCGTCTGGTGTTGCCGCAAGAAGGTCCTCCCTTGTGCGTGTGGCAGGGCTCAGGATTCAGACAGAGTTTTGGAGCGCAACACTTCTGACCTCACAATCGTGTTAAAAAATAAAGTATGGATTGTCGATGTCGTAATCGCAGGTGACAGCAGGATTGAAGAGAAACAACTGGAAAAGCTGACACGATACAAGGATTTAAAGATCGAACTGCAAAGACTTTGTTACAAGCCAGTCAAGGGGGTCCCAGTGGTGCACCCAGTGGTGATCGGCACACTGGGTGCAGTGCCTCAAGACTCTGGCCTGCACTTAAGCACAATTGGTGCTGACAAGATTACCATCTGCCAGCTGCAGAAGGCCACCTTGCTGGGATCTGCACGCATTATTCGCAGATACATTCACACAGTCCTAGACACTTGGGAAGTGTCCATCGTGTGCTCCAATACAACAGCCAGTAGAGTGTCTGCTGTGGACTCATCTTGTTGTGTTTCTAATAACAATAAAAACAACAACAATGTTGCACCCCTGGCAGATGGCTACCCAGCCTCTGCTTAAAAGTCTCCTGGGAAAGCGCAATCTGCTTCCGCCCATCCTGGCCAGGCATTCCTCCCTCCTTACCTGGCCTCCTTCTTATCCTTGTTTGTTATGATGAGGGTTCGCTTGAGGATGGGCATCCCGGCGTGGTAGATGAAGCAGTTGCCAAAGTCCACTTTGGTGAAGGAGAAGTGGACGCTGGGAGCCACAACCACGCCTTGAAGGGCGCAGGTGAACGTGGGGCCGTGGCTGATCTGCAGGGACACAAAGAGCCCTATGAGACCTATTAGACCCTGGCCTTGAGTGCACAGGATAGGCCACCAAAAGCCCTCCTCCTCCTCCTTACATGAAGCTTGAGCTCAGCATCCTTCAAGGAGCACGTCTTCAGCGGATGGAAGCTGAGCACCACCTCCATCCGCTCTCCGACTTCTACCACAGCCATCTCCGGAGCGATGGCGAAATAGCGCTGGACTGCTTTGGCATGGCAGAACTCCCACGAGAACGAGAAGTTGAACTTGCCCGTGTTCAGGATGTAGAAATTGCACTGCGTGAAGTCGTTCACTTGCATCTGGCCAGAGGAAAGGAAGTGGCCCAACTGAACGTGGAGGCAGAACCACCACGGCTGCAAAAGGCTGCTCCGTCCTTCCCTTACTCCCTCACTCCCTCCCTCCCTTCTGGACCTCAATTAGAAACCTGCCTCTGCAATTATATAACACACAGCAGCAAAAAGTGCATTCTTTGTAATTTGGCCATTATAGTTGCCAACCTCACTGAGTTACATTGCGAGTAAAGAGGCATCGTGTCACTAAGAAGGTGAGATTCCCCCCCCCCCCAAATCAGGTCTAATGCTGATTTTTGCCCCAAAAGTGCTAATTTTCAGGGGATACCTTTCTTTCATGTACAAAAAACAGTGTTCCTATTAGACACAACCAAGTCTGTTCATCATCAAGCACATATGTTATCCGTGCACTGGGTCTGGACTCCAATTAGCCATTTAGGAATAAGTCTCAAGTCCCATCTATTTACACAGGCATTTACCTCTCGTCCGAAGGCGCCCGCTTGTGTATTTACAAATAATGATAATTTATATTATCATTTATTTTTAGTATTAATGCCATTGATATTATTTACTTATATTTAAAAATCATGCAACTGCTTATTTTCTGGTTATGTCTTATTCCCAGGGAAACATGGACAGGAAGGAAGGAAGGAAGGAAGGAAGGAAGGAAGGAAGGAAGGAAGGAAGGAAGGAGGGGGAAGAGGAAGGGGAAGAGGAGGGAAGGGAAAGAAAGGAAAGTGTGCACTGTTCTCATTTATGAAATCACATGGTCAACTCTTAGGTTTCAGCCCATGGAGTGTCTTGGCCTGGGAGTGGCTAGGTTCAGCCAACCAACCAATTAACATTGATTGCTATTGTACAAATATTATCTTAAGGCATTGCTTTGGATGAATGAAGTGCTCCAAAATGTGTACACTGCATGTGCTCAATGGAGTGTCCCAGCAACCACCTCTCTCACCTCATGAAACGGGAGTGGGTTTGCCTGGTCTGCGTCCAGCTCCATCATGGAGCCGTCACTTCTCTGGTGCTTCACGGAGACGCTCATGGCGTGGCCGGTGGCTTTGACGTTCAGGCAAAGGGGCTGGCTCTTCCTCTTGACGTCACAGATCAAGTTGAAGTTGACCTCCCCTTCCAAGGTTGGTGTGAAGAAGATGGTAATCGGAACCCTGGTGCAGGAAACAACCCAGCAGCACATACATCACTGTTGGGCGGGTTCAATAGCGGAGAGGTATTTTATGACACCAAAGAACAAGGAGGAAAAATGATCAAAATGTCTTGGCGTCATAGTGGATGAAGTGACAGCACCCCCCTGAGGCCAGAATTGAGGGTAACCTCCAGATGCCAAAGTTAGAAATGCCAAAATACCTCTATCTGTATGTATGTGTATGTCTAAAAAAAACATTGAATGTTTGTCCTGTATGCATGCATTGTGATCCACCCTGAGTCCCCTTCAGGGTGAGAAGGGCAGAATATAAATACTGTAAATAAATAGATAAACGAGAAGAGAGATCCCTGGTGGAGAAGCAATCAGTGGGAGACCACTGGAAAACTCAGGGCACTCTGAAAATCCCAATTCCAGGCTCCAGAATCTCTGCCTCCTGTTAAATATAAATGCCTCAGCATTGAATCTATATGAAAATACCATTTTGATTGACATGTGATAACACCTAGAGCAGTGGTTCTCAACCTTCCTAATGCCGCGACCCCTTAATACAGTTCCTCATGTTGTGGTGACCCCCAAACATAACCCTGACATTATGAATCGCCATGTAAATAATGATCTACAGAATGTATTTTCATTCACTGGAGCAAATTTGGCACAAATACCCGGTATGCCCAAATTTGAATACTGGTGGGGATGGGGGGTTGATTTTGTCATTTGGGAATTGTAGTTGCTGGGATTTATAGTTAACCTGTAAACAAAGAGCATTCTGAACCCCACCAACAATGGAATTGAACCAAAGTTGGAACACAGAACTCTCATGACCAACAGAAAATACTGGAAGGGTTTGGTGGGCATTGACCTTGAGTTTGGGAGCTGAAGTTCACCTACATCCAGAAAGCACTGTGGGCTCAAACAATGATGGATCTGGACCAAACTTGGCACGGATACTCAATATGCCCAAATGTGAACACTTATGGGGTTTGGGGAAAATAGACTTTGACATTTGGGAGTTGTACTTGCTGGGATTTATAGTTCATTTACAATCAAGGAACGTTCTGAACCCCAACAATGATAGAATTGGGCCAAACTTCCCACACAGAACCCCCATGACCAACAGAAAATACTGTGTTTTCTGATGGTCTTTGGTGACCCCTCTGACACCCCTTCACGACCCCCCCCAGGGGTCCTGACCCCCAGGTTGAGAAACACTGACCTAGGGAATGACTGAGAAAGTCATGATGTGATACCTCAGGGGCATGCAGAAAGGGTGGAGTCATAATCATGTGAGGCTTATGACAAGGGGTTGCATCAGTTTTGTGTCGCCGACAGGCTGAGAAAGGCGGTATACAAATACCGTAAATAAATAATTACATCAGTCATTTGTCTCTTACTGATGACAAGTCTGCAGGTGGTTATAAAGAAATGCATAATCTCTCTCTTCCTGTGTGAATTTCACCGTAAGTATCTCCCTCTGTATGACTCTCTGAGGATCGTTTGTAAGTACACTTCTGATTGTGGATATGTGTAGTCTTGTAGTTCAGCCAGCTGAGGATGATGAGGGGTTTGGGGGTGCAGGACCTGATGTTTCTGGAGGTGTTCAGACAGATTGGATGTTGGAACAGGATAGTGATTACCCAGTTGGGAGAACGGAGGGGGATTTGGTCGAGTCTCTGTGTGAAAACGAAACTGTTTTTAGAAGCTGACAGGCAGAGAAGGGAGGAAGGGAGATTGGACAGAGATTCAAGGCTGCTCCTGCGAGGGAAGAATTCCAGGTACAAGCCGAGCCATGGGGAAAGGAAGCAGAGGCCGAGAGAGACTTGTCAAGGCCAACGGAATGCTTTCATGAATTGCTGTTCTTAATTAGGTAAAGAATAGCTGTCAGGTCTGAGATCAAGCAACGTAGGAAATAGAGCAAGAAGCTCCTGCCTTGGTCCTGGTCCTATCTTAGCTGTAAGCCAAATTTCCTAGTTGTTGCGGCTCAGTTTGAGCTTGAGTTTCTTCAGGACGTGGAGGATGATGGGTTACAGATTTCTGAACATGGTCCTGTTGTTGAGGCAGACAGTGTTGATTCTGAAGAAGAGACGGCATTTCTGTTTCCCAGAGAAAGGAATGTTGTTTTAGATGAAGGTAATGTTTTAAGGGAAACTTCACAGCTGCAGGTGGAGGAGTCGGCCGCTCCATCTGGGAGCTCAGTGCCTCTCGGCTCTGAGGGTGACCAGTCCCAGGATAATGAGGTATCCGGCTTGAAGGTGATGGAGATTTGATTAGGGAGGACCCTTTGCAATTAAGGGAACGCCAAAGTGCTCGGCTTGCCAACAAACGGGAAGTTAGAGGTCAACCTTTCATGCTAGGGAAACATATTTAACAATCTGATTGAAGTGAGTCTTTTGTCAGAGCAACTTTGCTTACACCCTGTTAACTTCTCTGGAATTACCTCGGCTTTTGGGGAAAGCTTTGGCTCTTTGGGACTTTGGTTTTGATCTTAGCTTCTGGGGACTTTGTCATGCTGCCATGGCTTCTTGTTTGACCCATGCTTGTGGATTATACTTTATGTTATTTGCTTCTGGACCTTGGGAACTCTGCCTTTGCATTTAAGACTCTGCTTTGGCTATTGAACTTTTGCAACCTTATTTCTATGTTTATGATTTTGCTTTTTCTTCAATAAACTACAAAACCTACAGCCTTGGAGCTACAGCGGTTCCAGGGAGGTTGTGATTGGAAAACTATACGTCACTTCACAAACCTATCCCGCGACACCTCCTTTACCTGGTACTTGGTAGGATGGACCCTTCCATGGGCTGCACTTTCAGGCTGTTGATTCGCCCCTCGGAAAAGCGGGAGCCGTCTCTGAAAGAGAAGCTGTAGGTGTCTTTCTCGTTGTTGATGATGTCGACGCTTTCCCGAGCTTCGTGTCCTGAAGGAGAATGGGGAAAATGGCACATGGTTAGTTTTTGTCTCAGTTCAGAGTCTTACCTGCGGGTACCTTTCTGTATACCACTTGAGAAGATTCTTCTCAAACGGGTTTTCTAGAAGGTTATGATCTCTAAAAGGTCATGCTGTTCTAAAAAGAGAGGGGTCACTCCGTCCCCCGCCAGCTCACCGACTAAGAGCGAGTGGAAGTTCAGGTGGGATCGGTCCAGGTACACCGCAGGGTCAGTAGTGTGGCCCACCAGGAGGAATGGGACCACAATGTCCAGTTCGGGGATTGAGAAGGACCAGAATGATTCCGTGATGTCCACGTGCCGTGGGATGAATTCAAAGATGACCTACGGGTAAAACAAAACAAGGAGGGCTTTTTGAGTACAGGCAGTCCCCAAGTTCTGTAGGTTTGTTCTTAAGTGGGATTTGTTTGTAAGTCGGAACAGGGACATTCTTTAAGTGTAACTCCAGACAAATATATATCTTTTAGTTTTGGATCGCATCAGGACGGGCGAAGTCCCCTATGGTGTTTGTGTTGCTGTCTGTGCAGAAGAGTTCATCTAACCTCTTGTCCCTGGGATTATTGGATTTTGGAAAGTGGGACTTGTTGAGGAAGCAAGGATGGGGATAAAGCGCCAGTGGAGACACCTTTCCCCATGACAATAACTCTTCCAGGTGTGGATTTCCCTCCAGAGAGACAGATTTCCCTCACTTCCTACTGTCTCAGTTCTGATCTATTGCCGTTCTTGTGGTTGTTGTTTGTTTATTCCCCACTTTTTTCTCTCCACACGGAGTCTCAAAGCAGCTACAAGAAGACTCAAAGTGATCTTCACTAGGAGTCGTTTGTAAGTCGGATGTTTGCAACTCGGGGACTGCCTGTATAGTCGTGCTCTTGCTGGCTGCAATTATTGCTCACCACACAAACATATTCCCCTCCGTGGCAGTAAAAACACAACCAGAACAAAGTCATAGAATCGTAGAATTATAGAGTTTAGAAGAGACGACAAGGGCTGGCAACCTGTTGATGGTTCGTGACAGCCTGTTGGGACTCAGCCTGTGCTTGAACCTGTGAATGTGTCTCAGTCTCCTGATGTTTCTGTGTCTGATGTGGGTAATGAGGAGGGAAATCAGTCACCTGTTGCTTCTGATGTGGGGGATGCTGGGACTGACTCTGAGGACACCTACAGCTTCTCTTTCAGAGACGGCTCTCGCTTTTCCGAGGGGCGAATCAACAGCCTGAAAGTGCAGCCCATGGAAGGGTCCATCCTACCAAGTTCCAGGTAAAGGAGGTGTCGCGGGAGAGATGGAGACACTTTGGTCAGTGAGTTTCATGCAGACACTGACAGAGAGGCTTTGGTGCAAAGGGCAGATTCTCATGAGAATGCTTCTGTCAGGCCTTGGGAGGAAGGTTTACTCCCTCCGCCTGTAAGCTCTCCAGATTCTAGTTTGGAAAACAGTCTGACACCTGGGAAAGTTAATGAGGAGTCAGAGAAGCAGAGTCGGTGGCTGGAGATTAGACAAGAGGCCCAATGTTTACATAGATCTGAAAGAATTCATCAATTAAAGTCAAAAACGGGGGAAACGAAACTAGTTTTTGGGATTTAAGGTTTGCCTGTAGAAAATCTTGTCAGATCAGGCATCGTTTGGAAACCAAGTTCTTGTGCCATAGAAGTCTTGTTCAAGGGATCTTGTTTCTGTGGAGTTTTTTTAGACTTTTGGATTCTCTATGCATCCTGTTCGATTCCTGTCTGGATTAATGCTGTCTTGGATTGCCTGTATTTCTTGTGTGGACGTTGCTTTGGGTTACTACTGTTTATGGACTAATACTATTTGGAACCTTCTGATTTTCTTTCAAGAATTTATTTCTTTTGGCTATTTACTAAGCTTTAATAAAAGACAATTTGATTCTTGTTTTTAGTCAGAGGGCTTCTTCTGGACCTGGAGTGCAACACAGCCCCAATCTGCCACTCTGCCTAATGGTAGGGCCAGCTACATGAAAGGAAACAAAAGGAAACGAGAGAACGGTGGTCCCCAAGCATGCTGAGCGAGCCCCTGTCACTGGTCCTTTGGCCCCTCCAGCCACTCACCTCCATGGTCTTCTCCGGCCGGAGCTGACCCCGGTCAGTGAAGCAGATGAAGACCGGGTGCTCCTTGCTCTCCTCTGGCTTCTGCTGGCAAGTCCAATGGAACGAGTAGGGCGTGTTGGTGGGGTTCATGATCACAAAGCTCCTACTCATGAGGGAAAAGAAGAAAGAAGCGTCCACAGAAATGTTACAACTATCACGGGGAAATGCATGACGAGAGCGCTTTCCCTCAACTAGCTCTCCTTGGTGGGTTTTTGGTATCAGAATATCAACAAGACTAGCAGCTCCATTGGCTCCTGGTCCAGTTCATACTGTTGGCTTGATCTATACCCGTGTTTCTCAACCTTCCTAATGCCATGACCTCTTAATACAGTTCCTTATGTTGTGGTGACCCCCAACCATAACATTATTTTCGTTGCTACTTCATAACTGTAAT
Source organism: Anolis sagrei ordinatus (assembly GCF_025583915.1). Classification (NCBI taxonomy): domain Eukaryota; kingdom Metazoa; phylum Chordata; class Lepidosauria; order Squamata; family Anolidae; genus Anolis; species Anolis sagrei. The sequence goes on along the minus strand of NW_026847993.1, from coordinate 1,811,216 downwards.
TCTGCTCCTGTTATGAATTGTAATGTAAGTATCTGATATGCAGGATGTATTTCCATTCGCTGGACCAAATTTGGCACATATTCCTGATATGCCCAAATCTGAATACCGGTGGGGTTGGGATTGATTTTGCCATTTGGGAGTTGTAGTTGCCAAGATTAATAGTTCACCTACACTCAAAGAGCATTCTGAACTCCACCAACGATGGAATTGAACCAAATTTGGCACACAGAACTCCCATGAGCAACAGAAAATACTGGAAGGGTTTGGTGGGCATTGACTTTGAGTTTAGGAGTTGTAGTTCACCAACCTCCAGGTAGAGCACTGTGGACTCAAACAATGATGGATCTGGTCTAAACTTGGCACAGATCCTCAATATGCCCAAATATGAACACTGGTGGAGTTTGGGGAAATGAGACTTGACATTTGGAGTTGTAGTTGCTGAGATTTATAGTTCACTTACAATCAAATTGCATTATGAACCCCACCAACGATAGAACTGGGCCAAACTTCCCACGCAGAACCCCCATGACCAACAGAAAATACTGTATTTTCTGATGGTCTTTGGTGACCCCTCTGGCACCCCCTGGCGACCCTCCCACCCAGAGGTCCCAACCCCCAGGTTGAGAAACGCTGATCCATACAGTCCTATCCCAATTTGGAACAGGTTATGGACAAATCCACATCTCTCCTGTCTCCCAGTTCCCATGGAAGGAACTGGGAGACAGGAGACCATTCCCCGTTTTCAGAAGAAATGGGATGCTGGGCTTGACCACAAACTTGTAAGCCAGCAAACAACACTCTTGGGGCCATGATCCGACACCCAAAAGGGATCCATGGAAGTCGTGGAGCGAGGAAAGGAGGAATGGCACAACAGTACTGGAATAAACGGCTACCAACCAAAGTTTGCCACTGTACAGAAATAAAGGGAAGCAGCTCCTTTGCAAAGGGTTGTGCTCCATGGATGTGCTCCCTAACTCGTGTGGTTCAAACTGAGCACCGCCAGCTCACGGGGTCCCTTTGACGGGCTTGCATGTGCACTCACTCACTTGGTGTTCCGGACGTGGATGCCCACTGAGGTGAACTCAATCACTTTTGTGTTGGGGTCGAGGCCCGCCCCACCTGGTCCCCGCAGCTCTGGGTTGCGCCTGTTTGCCGTGATGTAATCGGAGTCTTCGAGGTCGAAATGGCAATAGGGGAGGAGGCCCTTCCCCTTCACCGTCACGACCGGGCCTCCCTCATTCTCCTTCAGGTTCACAATGCTGTGAAGATGGACACCGAGAGTGAGAGCGTGACAGTCGGAAACGGGCAACCTCTGCTCTAATTCTCCCAATACATTCTTAGGACGTCATTATGAGTGGAATGTCAGTATATATTGTACAAATCTGTCTCTTTCTTTCCTCTACTTTGTTAACGAGTAAATGTTTTTGCAATGAATTAAATGTAAATAAAGATAAGAGCCGCTACCGAAGTAGAAACAACTGTCTGAAGTCAGTGAATGGGATGATAAGAAGCAAGTTGGCCAGCTAATTGCATTGATAGTCATCACACACACAAATTTCCCCGTCATAGGACACTTCAGTCGCTTTTCAAGCATGGAGGGGCACAGTGTTGGGACTCAGCCTGTGTTTCACTCTGTTATAGTGTTTTCCCCTTCTAATGTTTCTGAGCCTGTCTTGGATGTCAATGAGGATGAGGTGCAAAATGGAGACACTTTGGACAATAAGGTTACTATAGACTCTGATCAAGAAGGGTCGGGAGAAAGGCGAAGTTCTCATGAGAAAATTCCAGGCTCGAGTCTGCAAGATAGTTTCACACCTGCAGTTAATGAAGAGATAGATAAGACCAGTCGCTGTCTGGAAATCAGCCAGAACCATAGAGAGGCCCAATGTTTACGCAAGTCAGAAAGAATTTGGCAATTAAGGTCAAAGACTGGGGCGGGGGGATTAGAAATCAGTTTCTGGGACTTAAATTGAATTTCCTTCAGACCAGGCATCGTTTGGTTTCAAGTCAAGTCTTTTGGATATTCTTGTGGCCTCATCTCCTAGTTTTCTGTCTGCGGTCTAGTGGCGGTCTCTCATCATCTTATCTCCCTCCTCTCCATATGCTAATGAACAAAAGTAAGTTTTCAGTTGTTTTCAGTTGTTTTTTGAAGGAGAAGAGGGAGGGGCCCAGCTTTATTTCTTTAGGGAGGGAGTTCCAGAGGAGGAGGGCGACCACGGAGAAGGTCTCTTCTCTTGTTCCCACCAACCAGCCTTGAGATGGAGGTGGAACTGAGAGCAAGGTCTCCTCTAATTACCACAGTGCCTGGGCTGGTTTTTAGGTGGAGGTGCACTTTTCTTGGCATGTTTGCTGGCTTGTCTTGATTGTAAACCATCCCTTAGTTGGGCTCCTCAACTTCTGAGGATACCTGCCATAGATGTGGGTGAAACGTCAGGAGAGAATGCTTCTGGAACATAGCCAGGAAGCTCAGAAAACTCAGAATAAACTATTTTATTCTTCTGCAGAATAAACTATTGGATTTTATATCCTCAAATTCTAGTCTTTGATTGGGAAGTAAATGGACTGGGGATATTGGAGCACTACGCATCAACAATTCAGACCTCTCCTCTGCTGAGATGGAGCTCCAGGCCTGGAAATGTCACACACCAAGGCTGGAAACACACCTTTGAACCCACGAACACGCCAAAGTTCTTTAGCAAATAAACAGTTTATTGAATAAAAGCAAGCAATATAAAAAAGGATGAAAAAAGCAAGTAAAGGCTGAAATAAGAAAGTCTAAAATCAATCCAAACCAGCATTTAGGCAAATATAATCCATAAAAGGAAACAGAGACGATTCTTAAATCCACAGCAAAATCCACGAATGAATAGTCCTTAAAACCCACCGAGGAAAATATCCAAAGTCTCTTGAAAAGCCAAGGAACACAGATCCAAAATCAACAGAAGAATTATACAGGAAAACTTTCACCAACAGCATCTTGAACATGAGTCTTGAGCAGAGAATTCCATGAATCTTGACATGACATACATACAAGACTTGACCAACGTTGCGCTCACTGAAGGCAATGCTGTGAAAGCCCTATATTTATTCAAAAAGACCTACACAGAATGCAGGAAAATTTTCACCAACGGCAACTTGAACATGAGTCTTGAGCAGAGAATTCCATGAATCTTGACATGACATACATACAAGACTTGACCGATAACCAATGTTGCGCTCACTGAAGGCAATGCTGTGAAAGCCCTATATTTATTCAAAAAGACCTACCCAGAATGCATTCCGATTCTCTTGAGAACTCTCCTGCAAATTCCTCTTTTCCTTTATCCTGACAGACCTTCGGACTCTTGACAGATTTGACCCCTTCTATCAAAGGTTGATTCCTCCCGGTTGCTCATTAACACATTCCTTTTGCTTTCCTTCTCTAGCAACCCAAGCTGGTTCCCATCCGACTGTCTGGAAACCATTCTCTCTTGAGAACTAACAATCCCAGAGTCTTCCAACTCCCTTTGTTCTGCAGTTTGTCCTGTGCCCTCTTCTTCACTCATAATCTCCTGAGAATCTACATTAAATTCCAACATGGCCATCTCTGAAGGGTCCTGCTTTGAAGGAAATTGAACATAACCATAATCCTCGTCTTGAGGCACTGCAACAACCCCAGTCATCTGAGCTCCTACAGCAGTGGTTCTCAACCTTTCTAAAGCTGTGACCCCTAAATAAAGTTCCTCATGTTGTGGTGACCCCCAACCATATTTTCGTTGCTACTTCACAATACTACTCTTATGATGCATAATGGAAATATCTAATATGGAGGATTATTTTCATTGTTACAAATGTAACATATTAAAGCATAGTSATTGATCACAAAAACAATATGCTCGGGGAGTATGGACAATGGATGATGGGATTTGCAGTACCTTCAACCGATTCAGCTCTGACTTCCACAGACCATTGAGACCCCCACAAATTATAGACCTGGACCAAACTTGGCACACAGAACCCCAATGACCAACAGAAAATACTGGAGGGGGCTGGGAGGAATTGACTATGATTTACAGGAAATGTAGTTCACCTACATAMGGAGAGCACTGTGAACCCAAACGACTGTGCGTTTGGACCAAACTTGGCAGAAATACTCAATATACCCAAATTTGAACACTGGTGGAGTTTGGGGAAAACAGATCTTGACATTTGGGAGTTGCAGTTGCTGGAAACGGCAGGGCCGTGAGGGTAGCCCTCCGCCTCCCTCCTGCGCCCTTTCCAACTGGGACAGGCGCAGGGGTCGGGCAGAAAGGCTGCCCAAAGGGCAGGGCTGTGAGGGCAGCCCTCCGTCTGGCCCCCGCGCCCTGCTCTAATGGCAAGGTGAACTTTCTTCCTGTGCACACCTTTTCCTGCAAGCTCCTCCTCTTGGCACCACCCAGCCCTGTGGGAAGAGCAGGAGGAGGAGCTTATCAGGAGTGCTAGCTTTTTGGCTGGCACAGGGCGTCGGCAGCCATTTTGGAGGGGGCGGGGCCATCCAAGGCACCTTCGCGACCCCCCGAAAATGGCCCAACGACCCCCCTGGGGGTCGCGACACCCAGGTTGAGAACCGCCGTCCTACAGGAAGGTGGGTTAGTGAGCGCCACGGGCCTTTGGGTGATGCCCTCTTACCTGCAGAACAGGTGGCCTTCGAATTCGCCCACTTCCTGGGGAGAGAACTTCACTTGCAGGATCTGGGATCTCCCGTGGGGGATGATGCCGCTCCGGGGCTCCAGGAGGAACGGGGGCCGGGTGGGCGTTGGGAAGAGGTACGAGGAGAAGCTCTCCAGCATGCTCCCCAGCTGGCTGGACGGGCGGCTGCACTGGGTCTTGATGGACGTTGCCGAGGTTGCTGACATTGCGTCTGATGGGGGCAAAGGGGAGAGATCTGGTCATGGCGGCAATGGCTTCCAGCCCCTACTTTGTCTGAGGATCCGATATGTGGGTGATCTAACTAATTCGGATGGATCTAACTCCCATTAAGGTGAAAAGGATGCATGGTTTAAAATCACAGTCAAGCATGTGACTTGAGGAATGAATGCCTTAGCTGCAGCACAGTAGAAGGCAAGGGGGTGCAAGCAAAGTGTCAAGTGCAAGTACAATTAATACAATGGAGTCCTCGGTGGCACAATGGGTTAAACCCTTGTGCCGGCAGGACTGAAGACCGACAGGTCACAGGTTTGAATCCGGGGAGCGCATGGATGAGCTCCCTCTGTCAGCTCCAGCTCCCTATGCAGAGACATGATAGAAAACTCCCACAAGTATGGTAAAACATTTTTAAAAAACCATCAGGGTGTCCCCTGGGCAACGTCCCTGCAGACAGCCAATTCTCCTACACCAGAAGCGACTTGCAGTTTCTCAAGTCACTCTTGACACGAAAATAACTAATAAAATGTCAATCTACGACAATCATGACTATCACAGCCCCTTACCATTAAACATGGGACATGAGGATGGTAACACTTCAGGGTGTCCCCTGGGCAACGTCCTTGCAGACAGCCAATTCTCTCACACCAGAAGCGACTTGCAGTTTCTCAAGTCACTTCTGACACACAAAAAACCCACTAAACATTTACTTCATTTATACGCTGCCTTTCTCACCCCACGGGGGACTCAAGGCAGGTTACAAACATAATAATAAAACCAATACAACAATAAACATACCTTATCAAACTATAAAACCATCAAACATATGAGCAAAAAAAAATACGATAAAACAGATTAAAACACATAACATATTAAAACCTAAAGTGCCAAGTCTTGATTTTATACTTAGCAGTTAGTCTGTAGTCACTATCCAAACTGTTGAGGTCAAATTCCGTATTAGCCTATTCTCCGAACATCTCGTACAGAGCCAGGTCTTTAGTTTTTTCTTGAAGGTCAGGAGGGAGGCAGGCAATCTAATTTAACTGGGGAAGGAGTTCCACAGCCGAGGGGCCACCACTGAGAAGGCCCTGTGTCTCGTCCCCAAGAGTCATGCTTGCAAAGGAGGTGGGATTGAGAGCAGGGCTCCCTAGCCGATCTTAAAGCTCTTGTTGGTTCATAAAGGGAGATGTGTTTGGACAGGTAAGCTGGACCAGAACCATTTATATACTCCACACGTATGTCTCTGTATTCCTGAAGGTGACCAAATATGTCTGCATAACTATGATCAACATTTCATATGATAATAATTTCCGCTACCTTGGCAGCCACCTCTCCACCAAAGTCAACATCGACACCGAAATACAACACCGCCTGAGCTCTGCGAGTGCAGCATTTTCCCGAATGAAGCAGAGAGTGTTTGAGGACCGGGACATCCGTAGGGAGACCAAGGTGCTTGTTTATAGAGCGATTCCCCTCCCAACCCTGCTATACGCCTGTGAGACGTGGACTGTCTACAGACGTCACATGCAACTCCTGGAACGATTCCATCAGTGCTGCCTCCGGAAAAGCCTGCAAATCTCTTGGGAAGACAGGCGGGGAAACGTCACCGTGCTGGAAGAAGCAAAGACCACCAGCATTGAAGCAATGGTCCTCCAACATCAACTCCGCTGGACTGGCCACGTAGTCTGGATGCCTGACCACCGTCTCCCAAAACAGTTGCTCTACTCCAAACTCAAGAACGGAAAACGGAATGTTGGTGGACAGGAAAAGAGATCGAAAGATGGGCTCAAAGCCAACCTTTAAAACTGTGGCATAGACACTGAGAACTGGGAAGCCCTGGCCCTTGACCACTCCAGTTGGAGGTCAGCTGTGACCAGCAGTGCTGCAGAATTTGAAGAGGCACGAATGGAGGGCGAAAGGGAGAAGCGTGCCAAGAGGAAGGTGTGTCAAGCCAACCCTGACCAGTACCGCCTTCCACCTGGAAACCGATGCCCTCACTGCAGAAGAAGATGCAGGTCAAGAATAGGGCTCCACAGCCACATGCGGACCCACAAGAACACTGGAAGACAATCATCCTCAGAAAGTGAGGGATCGCCTAAGTAAGTAAGTAAGTAAGTAAGCATAGCTATGATTTGCAATAAATAAATAGGAAAAAAAATGCTTAGCCTAAAAGATTACTGAAGAACCTGCTCATTTCCCCATGTAAATAGCCAAAGATTCCAAGACTTAAGAATGCTGAAGTGGAATGTTGACGTTCATGCTGCCTGGAGGCCTAGGTGGCCAGAAGGTGCATGGGACCCTGGCAAAGGTCCAGATTGTCTGACAAATGGCAAAGGGACCTTCAACTCCTCAGTCTAAAGAGGGAGTGGTGGGGAAACGCATCTGTTTCACCGGTACCTTCGGTGTTTGTCGGCCCAGGTTCCGTCGCAAAGTTGACCATCCTCGCGCTCTCTTCGACTACCACTTTCCAGGTGTATTCCAGCTGCACATTCCCTGTGTTGAAGAGCTCCACTCTGGCAGCACAATCCAAGAATAGAGAGAAATAGAGAGTGAGAACATCAAAAGATTACCACTTGCTTCCTGTGCCATCAAAAAGGTTCTCTCTCGGGCCTTAAATGGACACCCAAAAGCATGGTGAAAATACCCTTGTGCCTTATAGGACATTTGGAGGCAAAACAACTTGATTATTATTATTTTTTGGTAGGTACAGCGGGGACACAATCCCCTCAAGGTCTCCTTCCACAGTTTCCCTTCATTGTTTTGACTAATCAGCTCTCTAAGCTCTTTGTGTAGGGCTGGTACTCACTGGAAGACCCTTGTCTGGAAGAGCAACGTGTCCTTGAAGTGCACAGAGTCCACCTCCATCTTGTACTGGGCATAGTCCACGACAGCGCTCACCCGAAGATCCAGCTCCCGGCCGCCTTCCTCCAGACTTAGGTACGCTGGCTCTGGATCTTTCTCAATCACCTGCATTGAGAGCAGAGAGAGAGAGGAAGAGGGACTCATTATTATTATTATTATTATTATTAAGCAGAGGCTGGGAGGCCATCTGCTTGGGATGTTTTTCCTTTATGCCAAAAGGAGTTGGACTGGATGGCCCCTGGGGTCCCTTCCAACTCTAGGATTCTAGTATTATTATTGTTGTTATTATTATTATTATTATTATTATTCAGCATGGGATGGGTGGCCATCTGTTGGGGTTGCTTTGATTGTGCTATTTCTGTCTGATGACAGAAGGAGTTTAGACTGGATGGTCCTTGGGATTCCTTCCAACTCTAGGATTCTATTATTATTATTATTATTATTATTATTATTAGTAGTAGTAGTAGTAGTAGCAGCAGCAGCAGCAGCAGTATTAAGCAGAGGCTGGATTGTTGTCTGTCAGGAGGGCTTTGATTGTGCTTTTCCTTTATGGCAGAAGGGGGTTGGACTGGATAGCCCTTGGGGTCTCTTCCAACTCTGGAATTCTATTATTATTATTATGTTATTATTATTATTATTATTATTATTATTAAAGCAGAGGCTAGTTGGCCATCTATCAGGAGTACTTTGTGCTTTTCCTGCATGGCAGAAAGAAGGGGGTTCGGCTGGATGGCTCTTGGGGTTCCTTCCAACTCGAAGACTCTATTATTCTATGAGTCGATGATTTATTTGTTCAGAGAGATCCCCAATCTGGAGCCAAGTGCTCCTCCTCCCCTGACCAAGACTGGGGTTCCTGGACTTCAAACTACAAGAGAGGAGATTCCATCTGAACACGAGGAAGAACTTCCTGACTGTGAAAGCCGTTCAGCAGTGGAACTCTCTGCCCCGGAGTGTGGTGGAGGCTCCTTCTTTGGAGGCTTTTAAACAGGGGCTGGATGGCCATCTGTCAGGGGTGATTTGAATGCAATATTCCTGCTTCTTGGCAGAATGGGGTTGGACTGGATGGCCCATGAGGTCTCTTCCAACTCTTTGATTCTATGATTCTATGATTCTATGATTTGTTTCCTTACCTTCTTCTTCGATGGGCGAGGGTTGGTGCCAGCCTTGGAGACGTCCACCCACTTGACGGTCTGCTGGCGGTCATCCCAGTCAGGCACCTGGTCCGCTGGCTGCGGGAAGGCGATCCTGGAAACCTTGCACTTGAGCAACTGGTCATTTATGCTGACCGGAGCTTTGGCCTTAAAGGTCAGGATGGTGTTCTTTGAGCAACCTGCGTGGAGGTGGCCCACCTGCGGGGAAGGAAGGAAGGAGCACCAATTTTCTTAAATTGACCCAATGGAGAAAGGCTATCACAAATCTTGTGTGGAATGGGAAAAAGCCAACTATCATGCCAAAAGTGCATACTGATGAGGATGAGACCAACAGGCATCTTAACATGCAAACTGCAAAAGAGCCTGTATGGTTTGAAATAGGCAGCCAGAGCCTGGAATGAGCAACTGAACCCAATGCTAATTGAGAAGGGACTTTCACTAGGAATGGCTGACAGTTGCCTTTCTTCAATATGCAAGGACAACAAATGGATATCTATTTTAACTTATGTCAATGATCTGAATTTTTGTTATGAAGAACAACCTGATCTTAAGGAAATTCTTCAACATCTTAACAAGAGTTTTGACTGAACTCTTCTTGTCTATCTCTTGGCTCGTTATCTACTTGCTGAGCTCTGAAGATCACCTGGGAAGGAATCCCACTGGAGCATTGCAGCGCACCCAAATACCTGGGAGTCAC
>NW_026847993.1:1730294-1787587 GCF_025583915.1 Anolis sagrei ordinatus | reverse complement strand
CAAAGGCAAAGTTTCCAAAGTCCAATGGTAACCAACATGAAGCATAATCCAAAGGCATTGATCAAACAAGATTCCATGGGAGCATGACAGAGTCCCAAGGAGCCAAGAACAAGACAAAGTCCCAAGGAGCCAAGAGCATGGCCCAAAAGTCAAGGCAATCCGGGGAAGTTACCAGGGTTTTTGCAGAGGTTGCACTGACAAAGAGTTGACTTCAAACAGCCCGTTTAATATACTTTCCCAGTGTTGGGGTTCAGCCTCCGTGTGAACCTGAACCTGATTCTTTGATTGTATTTCCTGATGCAACTGAACAGGCTACTGAACATGAATTTGTCCCTGATGGTTTGGAAACTGTTGATTCTGAGGGCAGTGGCTGGGAAAGTGAAACTATACTTCCTGATGAGAATGTTTCAGAATCAAGCGGTGATAACTCTCCAGAGGAGCGAACACCTGCCTTTTTTTAATGAGGCTAGAAGAGTACAGATTTGGAAAAACAGGAGTGAATCACAGAGTCTGCGAAGGTCAAGTAGATTAAAGGAAAAGGAGGCTTCCAAGCCTGGAGGCATGTCCCGAAACAGTTTCTTAGTTTTAAGTGTCTCCCCCCGGGCTGTCTCGTTAGATCAAGCATCATTTAGACTGAGGCATTACCTTGGCAGAATTCCCGTTTCCCATGGCCTGCATTTCCCAGAGGCTTCTAGTTTCCAAGTACGGTTAGTGAGATGCTAACAGGTTCCAGGTTTTTATAGTGTTGCTTTTGGAATTTTGATCTAGTTCAGAGATATTCCTGACTGCTGAGTTTTACTGTGGCATTTTGACTTTGCATTTTCCTCTATTTTGTAACCATTTTTCATCTATAAAAAAGGATTGTTTTTCCCACAGTCAAGTGTGGTGAATTTAATCTTATGGCCTCGTTTCCTGATCTGGGTTGCAACACCCAGCATGAATGCATCCCTTTGACCTCTAACCTCCCTCTTGTTAGCAAGCCTCACACTGTGGTGAACCCTGAATTGCAAGCGATCCTCCTTATCTAAATCTGCAGAGCCTTCAAGGTCGGATTGAACTTGGGAACTTTACCTTTGTATTTAAGACTCTGTTTTGCCTATTGAACTTTTGCAACTTTATTTCTCTGCTTTGATTTTGATTTTTCTCAATAAACTACATAACCTACAGCCTTGGTGTGTGGTGGTGTCTTGAGCAAGGTGAATCTATCCTGAGCTGCAGCAGTTCATGGTTTCAGGACTTTGTCATGTTCTCTTGGGTTTTTGCTTTGCTGGTGCCTTTTTGGATTAAGCTTCAAAGTGCTATCTTATATTGATCTTTTGGAACATTAACCTTTGCTGTTAAGAACTTTTTACCTTTTATTTTTATTAAACCATAAAGACTTCTGGCTGTGTGCAGTTTGTTGTTTTCAGCAAGGTGAATCTACTCTGAGGTGCAACAGTAGGAGCATGCAAAACTGCACACATCCGTTCTACTTTCGTTTTGAATTTTGGGTCCCCCTCCCTAAACAGATACAGAACTCCGGGTCCCAAATCACAAATCCAAACAGCCCCATTCCTAATCTCCTAGAATCGTCCCAAAAATAGACCGGGGGGGAGGAGGCACCCAAAATTCCAAATGAAAACTGAACGGAAATACAATGGATTTCTGTGTTGTGGCTGAGATGTTCCCGGATGATGAGGATGATGGGATTCAGATTCCTGGCTTTTTTTCTGTGCCTCAGATCCCTGGGCCTGCTTCTAGGTCTTTTTCTGAGGCTCCCACAGACAGTGGAGAGTCAACAACGCAGCGGTTCTCAGAAGAAAAGAATTTTATCGAAGGAGATAGCAAACAGGTGGGGAGGCTTTTGCCTCCTTCCCATGCTGATACTGAAGTACTGATATTGATAGTGACCTGACCCGGCAGGCTCGTCTTGATTTGCGGGTCAGGCGGAGTTCTCGCCTGGCTGGCAGACGGGAAGCCAGCTCGGGCCAAGGTCATCGCAATGCTTTCATGTTGGTGAGAGCATAATGTTTTCATGTTAGAAAGGTATTTAGGCTTCTTGCAAACGAAGAGAAAGTGTCAGTTCAACATAGCTTATTAGCCTGAAAGCTTCATGGATTACCTTAGCTGGCAAGCATTATTATTATTATTATTATTATTATTATTATTATTATTATACTTTATTTGTACCCCGCTAGCATCTCCCGAAGGATTCGATGCGGCTTACACAGGCCGAGGCCTCAACACACAACATAGCAATACAAACTAGGCAAATCAAACAATTAAAAACAGGATAAAGCAAATAAACAACAGGCAAAAGCAATACACTAAAACACAATAAGAACTGGGCCAGGCCAGAGTAATGGGTACAAGAATTAAAAGTGCTGATGTGACAGGAGGTGTATATGAGGCTTCAAGGGCAAGTGCGATGTGCAGCAGTCATTGGTTTTGATAAGGTGCTTATGGGACTTGGTAGTGGAGATTTCCTAATCTGGGAAGGCGCATCGGAAAAGCCAAGTCTTCAAGTTCTTTCTGAAGACTGCCAGTGTGGGGGCCTGTCTAAGGTCTTTGGGGAGGGTGTTCCAGAGACTGGGGGCCACCACGGAAAAGGCCCTGTCCCGCGTCCCCACCAAGCGCGCTTGGGATTTCTTGGGACAATTGTCTTTGCTTGCACCTTGTTTTTTACCTGAAGATCTTTGGAACTGTATTCTGCATTTTACCCGAATCTTTGGAACTTTGCAATGCTTATTCTTTATTTTGACTTGGATTCTTTCCTCAATAAACTATAAAACTACAGCTTTTGTGTGGTGGTATTTGGAAGCAAGGTGAAGCTTACTCTGAGTTGCAACATTCTGCCATTCGTCACACACCCCTAATTCTGTGAACGGACCCTCCGTGTTTCATCACCTGGACGAGGGTGCTGCCACTGTTCTTGATGAGGAGGGGGAGCGTCTCTGTGTGTCCCAGCAGAAGCCTCCGGAAGAGGAGAAGCGGAGCCCCTTTCTTGTTGCGCAGCACGGGGCGCACCACCGTCACCTGGGGAAGGTTCCCATCGCCCACAACCTCGAAGTGCAGGTGCTTGGATTTGGAAGACACGCTGAAAGCGAGAAGGAAACACGAGGCTGCTTTTAATACTAAGGATATTTAAATCTGTTTTAATATTTGTACTTTCAAAAATTGTATTGAAATACTTTTGATGTAAGCCACTTGAGTGTCCTTTGCGGAGAGAGAAAGCGAGATATAAATAATAATAATAATAATAATAATAATAATAATAATAATAAATGGCATCAAAGCCAGAATTGAAAAGTCGACGACAAATCCCAAATGTAGACTCTGCAAAGAAGCAGACTAAACAATAGATCACATCCTCAGCTGCTGAAAGAAGATCACGCAGACAGACAGACTACAAACAGAGGCACAACACCATTGCTCAGATGATCCATTGGAACCTGTGCCACAAATACCATCTGCCTGCGACAAAGAACTGGTGGGATCACAAGTTTGCCCAAGCCTGGTATATAATAATAATAATAATAATACAAAACAAACCTCTATACAACTTGGATTGATTACAAAAAAGCATTTGACTCACTGCCACATTGTTGGATTATCAAATGTCTAGATATCATCGGGGTTTGTGAAAATATTAGAAAATTTATCGGAACTTGCGCCACAAACCCCATCTGCCTGCCACAAAGAACTGGTGGGATCACAAGCCGGAAAAAGTTACAGAGAATGAACATGTCAAACTCCTCTGGGAATTCCAAATTCAGACTGACAGAGTTTTGGAGCAGAATACTCCTGACCTCACAATCGTGTTACAAAACCAAGTATGGATTGTCGATGTCGCAATCCCAGGTGACAGCAGGATTGAAGAGAAGCAACAGGAAAAGCTGACACGATATGAGGATTTAAAGATCGAACTGCAAAGACTCTGGCACAAGCTACTCAAGGGGGTCCCAGTGGTGATCGGCACACTGGATGCAGTGCCCTAAGACCTTGGTCTGCACTTAAACACAATCAGCGCTGACAAGATTACCATCTGCCAGTTGCAAAAGGCGACCTGACAGGGATCTGCATGCATTATTCGCTGATACATCACCTGGTCTTAGACACTTGGGAAGGGTTCGACGTGGGATCCAATTCAACAGCCAGCAGAGTGTGAGTGTGGAGAAGAGCAAACCACTGACCACCTGCTGCAATGCACCCTGAGCCCTGCCACATGCACAAGGGGGGACCTCCTTGCGGCCACACCAGAAGCACTCCAAGTGGCCAGATACTGGTCAAAGGACATTTAATCCACTACCAAACTCACACACTTTGTATTTTGTCTCTTTGTTTGCTTTGTTCTGTTAGAAATGTAATATAATTTGACTGGTTGTCCTGACACGACAAAAAAAATTATTATTATTATTATTATTATTATTATTACTATTATTATTATTAGAAACACAACAAGATGAGTCCACAGCAGACACTCTTTTGGCTTTTGTATTGGATCACACGTCGGACACTTCCCAAGTGCCTAGGGATTATTATTATTATTATTATTATTATTATTATTATTATTATTATTAGAAACACAACAAGATGAGTCCACAGCAGACAAGATCACTCTGCTGGTTTGTTGTACTGGGTCACATGTCAAACCCTTCCAAAGTGTCTAGGACTAAGTGATTTATTGGCGTATAATGTGTGCAGATCCCAGTAGGGTGGCCTTTTGCAGATGAAATATAGTAATAATAATAATAATAATAAGTAATACCCCACTTTATCTCTCCTGGAGGAGACTCAAAGCAGCTTAACATCAAAGCATCAGCACACCATTTGAAATATCCCAATATCCAAACATTTAAACAGGATTAAATATAAATTCCCAGTTAAATTTTTTAAATTCCCAGTTAAAACCCATTGAAACATATTCCAAGCAATAATAATAATAATAATAATAATAATAATAATAATAATAGGCTGCCCCAATGATTTGGGAAGCAGCAACTCAAAGAGGCGTTCTCCCTTTGGACCGCGCTTATGCCCTCTCGCTCTCGTTGGGCTACCTGGGAGGAGCATCGATGGAGGCCTCGAAAATGCAGTGGTAGCTCTGCATGGTCTGTGGCGAGAAGGTCAGCGTGGCAAAGGCGTGTGAGCGGCTGGGGATGCACATCCGCACGGGGTGGATCTCAAAGACGTCACTGATCCGGACCGGGGACTGCGGAAGGAGACATGTCATCGGCAGAGTGTCAGGAATCACTCCCGTCAAGGACGTGGGAGCTTGGGTTTACCCTTTGGGGGCTCAGCCGTGACCCTAAGCCCGGAGCCGTTCTCCTTCGCTCACCTTGGCAGAGATGGGCTTTGTGGCCAGAATGACGTCGCAGGGGATGCGGCCGTTGTTGAAGATCTTGAAGCGGGCGCTGGCCTGGTGACCCACCAGAACGTTGGTGAAGACGAACTTGTTCTCGTCCTTCACGAACACGCCTTCGCAGCCCACCATCTTCAGCACCTGGTCCAGGCTGCTGCGGGTGCAGATCCGGTGCTCCTCGAAGATGATCTTGGCATCATCAGTCACAAAGCCTTGGGGAGAGGAAAAAAGCACAGCCATGGGGGAGAGAGCCCCAAAGGAATAGCTCTGAAGAGAATGGAAGTCTACTGAGAAAGCCAGTGGAAGTTAAGGAAGAACTCCCAGAGAGTTCCCAGGATTTGGGACTTGAAAACAACTCYTCACCTGCAGAAACTCCCTGAATTGCTCCCAGAGAGTTCTCAGGATTTGGGACTTGAAAACAACTCGTCACCTGCAGAAACTCCCTGAATTGCTCCCAGAGAGTTCTCAGGATTTGMGACTTGAAAACAACTCGGCACATGCACTTGCTTGGAGGGGAGGTGCTCAGCGCCGGCTCCGTGGCCACTGCCGCATACCTGGGATGCATGATTCGGCCGACAGCATGTACAGGATGCCCGCCGGGTTGTCCTCGGGGTCCCTGTCGGTGATCTCCACGATCAAGTATTCCTCGCTCTTCCCGACTTGGTCGGCAAAGCAATCCACCGTGATGGCTTGGTGGCCTCCGGGAAGGATGGTCCCGAAGCCGGGGTACACCGTGAACATGCCGAGCGAGAAGCGAGCCTGAGGAAGAGGAAGAGGAGGAGGGATGAGGATTGAAGAAGAGAGTCAAGCAATGAGACTTGTTGTTGCGCCTCAGATTAAGCTTCACCTTGCTCTCAAACACCACCAGACCACGGCTATATGAATTACAGTTTATTGTAAGGTGTCCAAAAGAAGACAAAGGTTAAGTCAATACAAAGTTCCAAAGTTCAGGTAAATGCTCGGTACAGCTCCAGAAATCCTTTTTTAAAAAAATTGTTTTTATTTAGAATAATGTGCTCCCAAGAACGGAGCGGGATAGAAAAGAGGTGAAAACAGTAAAATTACATTTTAAGATAAAACGAGTACGTATACTTTGAAAAAGGGGGGGGGGCAGTGTGAGGTAGATCGAGTATCAAAAGACGAACGGGGAATAAGAAGAGGAGGGGGGGGGGAAAGGAGCCAAGGGAAGAAGAAGAGGGAAGAAAAAGAAAAGAAAAAAAAGGGAAAAGAAAGTTCAATAAAGGAAAGAAAGAGGGAAAATGCTGGAAATGTGGCAAACAAAAAGGGGACTTTATCCACATGTGGTGGAAATGCAAAAAAGTCAAAACCTTTTGGCATAAGATATATAAAAAAACAGAATCAATTTTACAAATCAAATTCGATTTCAAGCCGGAGTATTTTCTACTGGGCATAACTGATTTTGACATGGACAGTAATACAAGTAAAAAAAAAATTATATATTAACAGCGGCGAGAATAAAACTAGTGCAATTCTGGAAAGACAAAGAAACACCTACGATAGAGCAGTGGATAGTCAAAATTCTAGAGATCATGAATCTGGACTTACTAACCCAAAGGTTGTCACAGGGTTTGATTAAAACAAAAAATACAAATTGGGACAAATTCCTAAATTTCCTTGAACAGGAGAATAAGGAGATAAATATTCTGAGAATGTAAGAGTGAATAAGAACTAAACAACAATAAAAATAAATGATAATAATAAAAATAATAAACAAAGATATACATAGATATTAGGCCTGGGTAACAACGGAAAAATTTGTTTCTAAAATCGATTTGTATTTGGGGTTTTTTTTTGTTTCGATATTTAAAATAATTACAAAATTTTCCTTTTAAAAAGTTCGATATTTACGAAATTTCGTAAATGTGAAAAAAATTAACGAATCGATTTCCGAAACAATAACGAATTGATTCGTTAATGGCGGACGCGACCGCGAAATACGCTAAAAAACCTCCAAAACCTTCTGAAGCTTCCCTCTCCCTCTGTTGTTGACTGTTGGTGTGATATTATAATTTTTTTTCACTAATTAAACCATAAAACTGGCCCAGACATGCGGAAATAATAACGAAACGACCTCAAAACAATAACGAAACGAATACAATACGAAATACGAAGCATTTACAAAACGTATTTAAAAATTCATTTTTTTTAAAATTGCTCCAGAATGGTTCGTTATCGTTTTGTAATTAAAAAAGTTAACGAATTATTAACGAATTACGAATTAACGAAACGAAACCGCCCAGCCCTAATAGATATATGCATATAGTATAACAAGAATATAAAAAGAGATAAGAGAAAAACAAAAATAATAATTACTAATTTAAAAAAATTAAATAAATAAATGAAGAAGAAGAGGGAAGAAGACCGTTGCTCCCACAAAAGAGAAGACAGAGAGACATTCAGTCTTGGACAAGAAGAGAAATTTTGGACCTGGAGGCCCTGGAAGCACACTATCTCAGTAGAGACCAGCTCTTGGGTCATCTACATGAATTACTCCCAGAGAGTTCCCAGGATTTGTGGCTTGAAAACAACTCGGCACCTGCAGAAACTAATGAGCATATAGACAGGTGGGTAGAAATTAGCCAAAACAGACAGCTCGACCAAGGCCTTTGGCGTTCTGCCAGGTTCCGACAGAAAAAGATAAAAGGCATTCAGGGAAAACGAAACCAATTTCTGAGTGCTTGGAATGGCTTAATGGGGGGATATAAAGTACTGAGCATTGGAAATATCGTTTAGAATCCTGCCAAGTTCTTGTTCTTGTCTCATGGAAGTTTTGCTTGGAAGATTCATGTTTAAGGATTTCTTGTTTCATGGTTTGACTCTTTGTCTCTTGTGATTACATACGTATGCCTTGGATCATTTCTTGGTTCTATGGATTTTGTTACAGAAGTGTGGACTTTGTTTTTGGACATTGCTGAACTTTACCTTGGACTAATTTGTTCCTGCTTATCCTCTTTCCTAATTGGATTTACCTATTCCTTTAAAGTGCTTTTTTACTTTGCTACTTTTACTTATCTTCAATAAAAGGATTTTTTTCCCCTACTCAATGTGTAGTGTTTTAAAGTTGGAGGGTTATTCCAGTCTTGGAGTGCAACAGTTAGTCCTTCTGCAGATTGCCCAAAACTTTTATTATATCATTCCAGCCTGGTGTCAAGACCGTAGTGACCCAAAAAGCTACAGACCAATTTCCCTGTTGTGCCACATCTACAAAGTTCTGGAGAGACTTATTTTGCATAGAATTATGGAAAAAATAGACCCATGTCTGATCCCACAGCAACCTGGCTTCAGAAAAGGCAAAAGCTGCACATCGCAAGTGCTGAACCTGACTCAGCACATAGAAGATGGCTTTGAAAGGCAGCAGATCACAGGAGCTGTCTTCATAGACCTGTCAGCGGTTTATGATACTGTGAACCACCGCCTCCTCCTGAGAAAAATGTATAGTATCACAAAGGACGACCACCTCACCCGCCTCATAGGAAACCTGCTACAAAACAGGAGCTTTTTTGTTGAGTTCCAGGGCCAGAGAAGCAGATGGCGGAAACAGAAGAACGGCCTGCCTCAGGGGAGCGTGCTCACTCCATCCATGTTCAACATCTACACAAATGACCAGCCACTGCCAGAAGGGACAGAGAGCTTCATCTATGCTGATGATTGTGCCATCACCGCTCAAGCAGGGAGCTTTGAGATGGTTGAACAGAAGCTCTCCGAAGCTCTAGGTGCTCTTACTGCCTATTACAGGGAAAACCAGCTGATCCCTAATCCATCTAAAACACAGACATGTGCTTTTCATCTCAAGAACAGACAAGCATCCCGAGCTCTGAGGATTATTACCTGGGAAGGAATCCCACTGGAGCATTGCAGCGCACCCAAATACCTGGGAGTCACTCTGGACCGTGCTCTGACCTACAAGAAGCACTGCCTGAACATCAAGCAAAAAGTGGGTGCTAGAAACAATATCATACGAAAGCTGACTGGTACAACCTGGGGATCACAACCAGACACAGTGAAGACATCTGCCCTTGCGCTATGCTACTCTGCTGCTGAGTACGCATGCCCAGTGTGGAACACATCTCAACACGCTAAAACAGTAGATGTGGCTTTTAATGAGACATGCCGCATTATCACGGGGTGTCTGCGCCCTACCCCACTGGAGAAATTACACTGCTTAGCCGGTATTGCACCACCTGACATCTGCCGGGAAGTAGCAGCCAATAGTGAAAGGACCAAGGCAGAGACATCTCCAGCTCATCCCCTGTTTGGGTATCAGCCAGCACGTCAACGACTTAAATCTAGAAATAGTTTTCTAAGATCTACAGAGACACTCGCTGGAACACCTCAGCAAGCGAGAGTCCAAAAGTGGCAGGCTCAAACCCAGAACCTCAACGAATGGCTGTTACCAGATGAGAGACTCCCCCCTGGGCACACAGAAGACGGGGCGACTTGGAAGGTGCTGAACAGACTGTGCTCTGGCACCACGAGATGCAGAGCCAACCTTCAGAAATGCGGCCACAAAGTTGAATCCACGACATGCGAGTGCGGAGAAGAGCCAACCACTGACCACCTGCTGCAATGCAACCTGAGCCCTGCCACATGATGCACAAGGGAGGACCTTCTTGCGGCAACACCAGAGGCACTCCAAGGAGCCAGATACTGGTCAAAGGACATTTAATCAACTACCAAGTTTGCAAAATTTGTGTTTTTGTTTTTTTTAATCTGTTCGTTTTGTTCTGTTAGAAATGTCCCATTGCAGATTGGCCTAGACTTAACTCTTATTATATCATTCCAGCCTGGTGTCCTTGGCAAAACTATGAATTCCCTGATTATGAACTATCTTTTATTGGGGGGGGGGGTCACCTCTGACTACACTGCTTTGTCTAGTCCCTTTCTCCTTCTATGAATGGCCATGAGAGTCCATTCCGGCATGACGCAAATCCCATTCCAAGCAGATTGGGCAGGGATGGACATTGCTCCGCCAGTGGGATTCCTCTCTGCACCAACCAGAGAATCTTTGCTGCAGAACTCAATGTGTTGCTGTTATTATGGGACTGGATTGGACAGGATGGTCTCCATAGCGAGACCCTCCCATTTGCTGTTCTTAAGATTTTAGAATAGAATTGTATTGTCGAAGGCTTTCATGGCTGGAATCACTAGGTTCTTGTGGGTTTTTTCGGGCTATAGAGCCATGTTCTAGAGGCATTCTCTCCTGACGTTTCGCCTGCATCTATGGCAAGCATCCTCAGAGGTTGTGAGGTCTGTTGGAACTAGGAAAATGGGTTTATATATCTGTGGAATGACCAGGGTGGGACAAAGGACTCTTGTCTGCTGGAGCTAGGTGTGAATGTTTCAACTGATCACCTTCATTAGCATTTGAAGGCCTGCCTGAGCCTGGGAAAATCTGTTGCTGGGAGGTGTTAATCTGTGCCTGGTTTTTTCCTCTCTGTTGTTTAGCTGTTATAATTTTAGTTTTTTAACACATTAACACCTCCCAGCAAGAGATTTTCCCAGGCTCAGGCAGGCCTTCAAATGCTAATGAAGGTGATCAGCTAAACATTCACACCTACTGCAGCAGGGAAGAGCTCCTTGCCCCACCCCAGCCATTCCACAGATATATAAACCCATTTTTCCTACTTCCAACAGACCTCACAACCTCTGAGGATGCTTGCCATAGATGCAGGCGAAACGTCAGGAGAAATGCCTCTAGAACATGGCTCTATAGCCCGAAAAAAACCCACAAGAATTTATTGCCATTGTACCTTGTACAACGAAGTGGAAAGCCTTCCCCAGCAGACACCACAAAACAACACGCCCATCCCTCCACACTCCCACCACCACTGCACAGCCTACATGTCCCAATGCTCAAAGTCCTGCCTGAGCGCAAGGCGTGGAGAGGTGCGCTCTCTCACCTGAGCCACGAGGTTGATATCCCTTTGCAGGGACTCGGCTGGCTTGCTCTGCCGGCCCAGGCTCTGCGGGACGTTCTGCCGACTGAGGTCCGCTTCCCGCGAACGGGAGGTTTTGATGTTAGAGTTTCTGCCGGAGGAAAAAAGAGACAAGCAAACCAATGGAATGACTCGAAGGTTCTTCCCACACCAGGATTGGGCTTCGCAGATCAAAAACAGCAATGTGTGCAGATGAATAGGAATTGCATTAAAGCGGGGAGGTATTTTAGGAACAGCTTTTCGGAGGAAAGTTTACAAACAAAGAAAGCTCTTCGGCAAGGAGATGGAGCCACAGCACCCCCCAGTGGCTGGAACCGAGCGCAGCCTCCAAAGGTGCCAAAAGATGGGGAAAAGCCTAAATAGACCTCTATCTGTTGTCTGTCTTGTCATTGTATAATCGGCATTGAATGTTTGCCGTATACTGTGATCCGCCCTCAGTCTCCTTCAGGGTGAGAAGGGCGGAATGCAAATAGTGTAAATATATATATATATAAATGCTCTGTGCGTCATGAGTTCCTTAAAAACAAAAGAACCAATGAATGAAATCACACCAAATTTGGCAACAAAACGTCTCACAACACAAGGAGTGACCATCACTCCAAAAATTATGATTTTGTCATTTGGGAGTTGTACTTGCTGGGATTTATAGTTCACCTACAATCAAAGAGCATTCTGAACTCCATCAACAATGGAATTGAACCAAACTTGGCACACAGAACTCCCATGACCAATGGAAAACACTAGAAGGGTTTGGTGGGCATTGACCTTGAGTTTGGGAGTTGTAGTTCACCTACATCTAAAGAGCACTGTGGACTCAAACAATGATGGATCTGGACCAAACTTGGCACAAGCACTCAATTCGCCCAAATATGAACACAGATGGAGTTTGGGGGAAATAGACCTTGACATTTGGGAGTTGTAGTCACTGAGTTTCACAGTTCACCTAGAATCAAAGAGCATTCTGAACTCCACGAACGACAGAATTGGGGCAAACTTCCCACACAGAACCCCCATGACCAACAGAAAATACTGAAGGCCATCCAGTCCAACTCCCTTCACCAGGGCGAGAAAACGTAATCAAAGCCCTCCTGACAAAGAGCCATCCAGCCATAGATAGAGATAGATAGATAGATAGATAGATAGATAGATAGATAGATAGATAGATAGATAGGTATGATTCACACACACAGAGAGATATAGTATCATAAATTTTAAAGAAGGACAATGATATGTTGCATGATAGATATGATTCACACACACACAGTCTCCTAGATTTGAAAGGGACCCCTGAAGAAGGGCAATGATATGTTGCATGATAGATATGATTTACACACACACAGTCTCATAGATTTGAAAGGGACCCCTGAAGAAGGGCAATGATATGTTGCATGTTCCAGGCAAACCAGACACTCTCCACATCAACACTGACAAAGAAGCAGCAAGAAATACTGTTTACCCACAAGCATAAAGAAATTATATAGATTAGAAACCAACACTTTCTCATTACTTTAATTTCCAGATCAATAGACTGGGCC
Source organism: Anolis sagrei ordinatus (assembly GCF_025583915.1). Taxonomy (NCBI): domain Eukaryota; kingdom Metazoa; phylum Chordata; class Lepidosauria; order Squamata; family Anolidae; genus Anolis; species Anolis sagrei. Next base: position 1,774,754 of record NW_026847993.1, on the reverse strand, counting down.
ACAGCAACGCGTGGCAGGGGACAGTTAGTAAATATATATATATAAATTTCGCACACACACACACACAAAAACACGCACAAGCAGAGGCCCGAGAGAGTGCCAAAGGCTCATACACGGAGGATCTATGCATGGTTCTCCACTCAAGCCCGTGTCCTCTCACCCTTTCCTCAGCGGGATGGCTATGTCTCGGATTTGCTTGAAGATGATGAACTTGAAATCGAGGGTGCCTTTGTTCTCAATGGTGAAACTGCTGCTCTTCCGGGAGTTGATCATCAGCGGCCCGAAATTGATGAGGGAGGGAGGGGTGATGCTGTATTTGGAGAAGGCGGCGTGCACGGACAGCCGGATCGGGATGGTGGCAATCGTCTCCCCTCCTTCGATGAAATTGGGCTCGATGACCTGCATGGAGGGCGAGAGAGAGATGGGTCCGAGCCAGGTTCTTTGGGCGAGGGGCTTGTTAGTACATCAGGCTCTTAGAAACCTGCCCAAATGATGCCCTTCTGCCAAGAGAATGGTTCTGTCATGTATCATGTTCTGCAGTTGATGGTGGTTGAAGGTGTCAGGCCTAGCAGTTGGTGATGGAAGGGGTTAATGTAAATCTTGGTTCTACAAGGCTGGGTAATCTGTAAGTAAGAGTTTACAAGTTAAAGCAATTAAGGGTGGAGGCATGCAAAGGATAGGTTGCAGCTGGGTATTACTGCTTATAAGGAGCTAGCCTGGAGACTGAACTGGGGAGAAAAGCTTTGTCCTATTTTGGTGGTAGATGCTCCAGGCTCCCTCCCCCACCACCAGGTTTGTGGATTTTTGGTATCTGTAAGACTGCAGGATCTATCTAGCAATATTAAATAACCACTCACAAGCCAGTTTTGCTTTGAAATGGATATATTGCTTGTATCTCTGCAGCAAAGAAAGACACTACGGACGGACTTTTCCCCACCACCACTTCCTTTTATACATCAATCCCGACAAGATCAATCCCGACAAGACAGAGGTCCTCCTAGTCAATCGTAAACTGGATCGGGGTATAGGGTGGCAACCTGTGTTGGACGGGGTTACACTCCCCCTGAAGCCACAGGTCCGCAGTCTGGGAGTTCTCCTGGATTCATCACTTATGCTTGAGGCTCAGGCGTCAGCGGTGTCCAGGAGGGCTTTTGCACAATTGAGATTTATGCGCCAGCTGCGACCGTACCTCACAAAGGTTGATTTGGCCGGGGTGGTCCATGCCTTGGTCACCTCTAGATTGGATTACTGTAATGCGCTCTACGTGGGGCTGCCCTTGAAAACGGCTCGGAAATTCCAACTGGTCCAACGGGCGGCGGCCAGGATGTTAACTGGTGCTCCTTACAGAGAGAGGTCAACCCTCCTGTTTAAGGAGCTCCATTGGCTGCCGTTTACCTACCTACAAAGTCCTAAAGGGTTTGGGACCTGCCTACCTGCGTGACCGCATCTCCGTGTACGAACCCACGTGCTCCCTTCGTTTATCTGGAGAGGCCCTGCTCGCGATCCCGCCTGCATTGCAGGCTCGTTTGGTGGGGACGAGGGACAGGGCCTTCTCTGTGGTTGCCCCCCGACTTTGGAACACCCTCCCCAAAGACATCAGACTAGCACCCACGTTGGCAGTCTTTAGGAAGAGTTTGAAGACCTGGCTGTTCCGGTGTGCCTTTCCAGAATAGGAAAACCCCAGCACTATGTCCCAGAAGCACTTTATTAGAGTTTAAGACTCTCTGCACATTGCACTTGCCCAGAACTCCAACATACCACTTGTCACACCCAGAACTTTTTAATCTGTACCCATCACTTGGCCCGGCCCTGGTTTTTACTGTGTTACGGTGTAATGTTTTGTTGTTATTGCTTTATGTTTTTGATTTGCTTTGAATTGTATTGTTGTTGTTATGCTGTTGTGGTGTTGAGGCTTTGGCCTGTGTAAGCCGCATCGAGTCCTTCGGGAGATGCTAGCGGGGTACAAATAAAGTATAATAATAATAATAATAATAATAATAATAATAATAATACACCTTTCCTGCCCACCTCCCCCCTCTTCTCAGTTTCCTTATGAGAGCTTGTTGCTTCACAAGTTCCCATACAAGGCTTCCAGCGTCCTCTACTGGCTTCAAAATGTCACAGAGAGAGAATTGATTCAGCCAGGATGATTCAGTCAGGATGTCACGGAGGGAATTTGTGATGTCTTCATGCCGTCAGAAATTGACTCCTGACAGTATCCTAACCTGTTGTCTGAACTCTTGGAACTCTAGAACCTTCAATCTCCGAACTGGCTTTTGACTATGGTATAGACTCTTGATCCTTGGATTTTACTCATTGAACTCTTGGCACTTGACCACTGGACTGGACCTTGTTCTCTTGAACCTGCACCAGTGTTTGCTATCAGTCTTTGTTTTATATTTTGTGGCTGAGTGCTATCTTTGTGTTTTACATTTGGACTATGAAAACAGCCAGAAAGTAAGTGCTGCTTTAATTAAACAGTTTGACACAAGCTCGCCGTTTGCTTTGGTTCACCTCTGCCTGCGTACCGGCAGAGCCCTGGCAATGTGACAGGTCCTTCCTTTGAAAGTAGTTGTTCTACTTCATAGAATCATAGAATCAAAGAGTTGGAAGAGACTTCATGGGTAGGCCTGTTTGATCAAGAAAAAATTTGTTTCTAAAATCGATTTGTAATTGGGGTGTTTTTTTGTTTCGATATTTAAAATAATTACAAAACTTTCCCAAAAAAAGTTTTGGTATTTAAGAAATTTTGTAAATATTAACGAATTTTTAGAATATTTTTTGTATTTCTTAAGAATAATATTAAAATAATATTAAAAAATATTTTAAAATGGAAAATTAACCAAAAAATGGCCCAAACACAGGCAGGATACAGCAAATGAGAGCACACACCAACAGAAGAGTCTTTTCTTTTTTAGAATATTTTTTAAGAATAATATTAAAAAATAATATTAAAAATAATAAAAAATAATATTAAAAATAATATTAAAAATATTTTAAAATGGACAATTAACCAATAAATGGCCCAAATGTGGACCAAACACAGGCAAGAGACAGCAAATGAAGCAAGCAGCACTCACAGCAGCAAGGAATGAATCCAATCCCAGTTGCTAGCAGGCAGCCATTGCCAAGCCAACCCAATGCAAACTCCCTCGCCCTCTGCAGCAAGCTACGGGCCGCGCGGAGCCGCTTTGAAAGGGCTCGCCGGCCAATCAAAAAGAGACAGCCACGGACCCATGGTGCACTGCTTGGGAGCGCCGGATTGGCTCCCAGGCACCAGCACTCCAGCAGCCTCCACCCCATTAACGAAACGAGCGGAGGCTCGTTAAAACTATGGGGGTTGCTGGTTCGATATTTAAAAACCCTTCCGGGTTTGGAAATATGTTTCGATATCGCTTCGGAAATGGTAAAATTAACGAATTATTAACGAATTAACGAATTAACGAACGAAACTGCACAGGCCTATTCATGGGCCATCCAGTCCAACCCCATTCTGCCAAGAAGCAGGAACATTGCATTCAAATCACCCCTGACAGATGGCCATCCAGCCTCTGCTTAAAAGCCTCCAAAGAAGGAGCCTCCACCACACTCCGGGGCAGAGAGTTCCACTGCTGAATGGCTCTCACAGTCAGGAAGTTCTTCCTCATGTTCAGATGGAGTCTCTCTCTTGTAGTTTGAAGCCATTGCTCCATTGCGTCCTAGTCTCCAGGGAAGCAGAAAACAAGCTTGCTCCCTCCTCCTCCCTGTGGCTTCCTCTCACATATTTATACATGGCTCTCATCATGTCTCCTCTCAGCCTGCTCTTCTTCAGGCTAAACATGCCCAGTTCCTTAAGCTGCTCCTCATAGGGCTTGTTCTCCAGACCTTTTTATCATTTTAGTTACTCTCCTCTGGACACATTCCAGCTTGTCAATATCTCTCTTCAATTGTGGTGCCCAGAGTTGGACACAATATTCCAGGTGTGGTCTAACCAAAGCAGAATAGAGGGGTAGCATTACTTCCTTAGATCTAGACACTATGCTCCTCTTGATGCAGGCTAAAATCCCATTGGCTTTTTTTGCTGCCACATCACATTGTTGGCTCATGTTTAACTTGTTGTCCACAACTTCAGAAACTTTGTTTTTGTAGCTGCCATTTTTCAATGTTCACATGCCATTTTGAACCTTTTCTGCAGACCGCAACAAAGTGTTTGTAGTTTAACACACTTTCCCCATGTTTTGATGATGGAACCAATTAGGAAATGACATTTATAACCCAGGAACAAAAATCATGTTACATAGTGTAATTGTTCAGCCTGTGTTTCAATAACAGATGCACATTAATAGAGCTGTTGTCGTTCAGCCTGTGATTGTGTCTGATGTCAGTGGGGATGATGGTTTCCTGGGCCTCAGCTGTCAAGTCCTGGCCTTGTTGAAAGGCCTGGTTCTGGCCTTGCTGAAAAATCCAAGATTTCTAATGAACGGAGTGCTTCTCCTGTAGATTCTCAGGGCCACATTCCTGAACGGGGCCCACGACAGCCTTTCTCTGAGGAACTCTCTTCTGAGGATGAATTGGCAAGTACAGAAGTTAATGAGACTGAAGATGTAAGAAAATAATTTTGTAAACTAAGAGAAAGTTCTCAAGCTCCCCAAAGGTTAGCGCATTTCATAGAATCTTGGAATCATAGAATCCTAGAGTTGGAAGAGACCTCATGGGCCATCTAGTCCAACCCCATTCTGCCAAGAAGGAGGAATATTGTATTCAAATCACCCCTGACAGATGGCCATCCAGCCTCTGTTTAAAAGCTTCCAAAGAAGGAGCCTCCACCACACTCTCTCCGGGGCAGAGAGTTCCATAGTCAGGAAGTTCTTCCTCATGTTCAGATGGAATCTCCTTTCTTGTAGTTTGAAGCCATTGTTCATTAGAAAAGAAATCCTTATCTGGTTGTAAAGGCAAATGGAATATTTTCCTTTCATTTCATGAGACAGGAAAGGCTTTATATGAGACAGGGAAAAGGATTTTAGCTCAGTCTGGTCAATGTTGGAGTTTCATGACTGTCTTGTTTCCAAGAGGATTTCTAGCTTCATGTTTCAAGTTTTGCCAGGTTCCTGTTCTGTGTCTTGGATCTCCATGTTGCCTTGTTCTTTGGGATTTTACATCCTTGGATGTTGTGTTTTTACCTTTTACCTTAAAGTTCATGGATTATCTGTTCTGGACTATACTGTTTTGGACTATATTGTTTCTACCATTTTTACTGCTTTGCTTCAATATACCCTTCAATAAACCGCTTGCTGATTATACTGAACTGGTGTTTAACGACAGAGGTGTTCCTGCTATCCACACCTCTCCACAAAAGTCAACATTGACACTGAAATTCAACACCGCCTGAGCTCTGCAAGTGCAGCCTTTTTCCGAATGAAGCAGAGACTGTCTGAGGACTGGGACATCTGTAGGGAGACCAAGGGGCTTGTTTATAAAGCTATTGTCCTCCAAACCCTGCTATACGCTTGCAAGACTTGGACAGTCTACAGACGTCACATGCAACTCCTGGAATGATTCCATCAGCGCTGCCTCCGGAAAATCCTGCAAACCTCTTGGGAAGACAGGCGGACAAACGTCAGCATGCTGGAAGAAGCAAAGACCACCAGCATTGAAGCGATGGTCCTCCACTATCAGCTCCGCTGGACCAGCCATGTTGTCCGGATGCCTGACTACCATCTCCCAAAGCAGTTGCTCTACTCTGAACTCAAGAATGGAAAAGGGAATGTATTGTCGAAGGATTTCATGGCTGGAATCACTCAGTTCTTGTGGGTTTTTTCGGGCTATATGGCCATGTTCTAGAAGCATTTCTCCTGACGTTTCGCCTGCATCTATGGCAAGCTTCCTCAGAGGTGAGGTGACCTCACCTCTGAGGACGCTTGCCATAGATGCAGGCAAAACGTCAGGAGAAATGCCTCTAGAACATGGCCATATAGCCCGAACTCAAGAATGGAAAACAGAATGTTGGAGGACAGGAAAAGAGATTGAAAGATGGGCTCAAAGCCAACCTTAAAAACTCTGGCATAGACACTGAGAACTGGGAAGCCCTGGCCCTTGAGCGCTCCAGCTGGAGGTCAGCTGTGACCAGCAGTGCTGCAGAATTGAAGAGGCATGAATGGAGGGCGAAAGAGAGAAATGTGCCAAGAGGAAGGCATGTCAAGCCAACCCCGACTGGGACCGCCTTCCACCTGGAAACTGATGCCCTCACTGTGGGAGAAGATGCAGATCAAGAATTGGGCTCCACAGTCACCTATGGACCCACCGATAGAACACCGATCTTGGAGGACCATCATCCTCGGACTACAAGGGATCGCCTAAGTAAGTAAGTAAGTAAGTTCCTGCTCTGGGACACAACAAGAACACAGATGGAGAGGCAAGGGTCCTAAGTGAGCTTCTCATTTGACCTTCCCAATATTGCCAGGACCAGAGGAAATGTTGTAGGCACAGGATGGCTATGACTTCCCCAACCCTTGCCCCGTCTGCCCCTCCATCATAGCCTTCCTTGCTCCTTCGAAAGTGGCACAGTTTTCACAGAAATTGGGAGAAGAGAATGTCATGCAAGGCAACACATCCTTGTGCCACAGTCAATGCCTCTCAAGGCTCCTTTTCTCCCCAGGTGACTTACCTGGCACTGCAGGACAGGCTTGTCATCGATCTTCACTTCTCTCTTTGCATGGAACACAATCTGGACCTGAGTCGGCCGGTCTGTGGGGCTCAGATTCCCTTTCTGGGGCTGGATTGAGAACAGCGAGCCCAGGTTAGGCATGCTGTGGTCAGTGGCTTCCACCATGAAGCTACAAAAAGGGCAGAAAGAGAATGAAGATCTCTCGTAAGTCATCCAACAAGTTCTTCGTTGGCTTCGCGTTATGTAAACAAACCCCAATGTCCGTAATGAAGCAAGGAGAGACATTGTAAATAGGTTGATCTGGACTTGGGATACGAGCAGCATGGAAGTGGTCAAGAAGACCTGAAGACATCTCATAGAAGGAGCTTTGGTGTAGCTTCTTTCAGCCAACAGACAAACAGAACGCACCTTGAGAGGAGGCAGAACTTCTTACCTAAAACCAATCTCGTATTTGCCTTTGTTCTTCAGGGACAGAATCTGCTTCGCTTCGTCCAATATTCTGACAATCCCAAGCTCCACACCACCGTTTGTACCTGCAAGTGGCCACAGAGAATGAAGGCTGGTAGGAAGGACACTCTCTCTTTATAATGCCTCTCCTCAGGTGGTTGGGATCAGTCATTTAACTGTGAGTCATCATTTGGAAGGGCTTTAAGTTGAGTTACACGGGGCAAAGATTCCAAAGGGAAGAAGGAAACAGAGAACTGGAAACAATAGTCTCCATAATATGCCAATAATACAAGAAGAAAAAACTACAACAAGAAGGAATTAAGTGGAATGATCAAAAATAATTGACTTCACCTATGCACAGAGCATAGGAATCAAATGAGATGAACATGAACTCTTAATACAAGAAGGCAAATGTGATTTTATAAGCTTTGTTTTTCCATCCAATTTTTCCTTCCAAAAATTATTCATCTTTTACTAATGACCATATGCATAAAAGGGACTCCTGTTTGTCCTATTCAACCAGAAAACTCTACAGCAGTGGTTTTCAACCTATGGGATGTCCCCAGATGTTTTGGTCTTCATCTTCTAGAAATCCGAACAGCTGGTAAACTGGCTGGGATTTCTGGGACTTGTAGACCAAAACACCTGGGGACCCACAGGTCGAAAACCACTGCTCTACAGAGAGTCTTGTTTTACCCTGAACATCTGGAAGAGATGCTTGCTTTCATACAGGCTAGATCTTTGTAGACTTGCCTGCTGTGAAGTCTGCCCACAGCGTGGCTCCCGGTAAGCCACTGGCCAAGAATGCCCTCAGCTGGGAAGCACTGCACCCACCTTTAGGGAAGCTGATGTCCAGGGCCACATCGTAGGCCTCAGCAACAATTTGGATGTTCTCAATCTGGACAATCCCCAGAATGTTCTCTGCGTCTGAAACCTGAAATGACAGCGAGCCCCATCCCGACGTCTGAGTATCTGCTGGTAGAGGGTTACAAATCCCTTTGAGCGATGGCCTCAATGTGCCCCTTTTGTGTTGCCCTTCCCTTATTCCTCTCTGGTGATACTGGGTCAAACTATGAATTTCAGTTCATATTGGCCAATAGAGAAAAAGGGAAGTTGATGGAGGTGAAGGCGGAGCAGAGATTCTGAGATGCTAGGAAAGAAAGAAGAGACAGAAGAACTATGAATGGAGGGAGGGAGGGAAAGATGGAGAAGGAAGGAAGGGAAAGGAAAGGTGGAGAAGGGAGGAAAATACGGAGAAGGCAGGCAGGAAAGGGAAGGAGGAAGAGAGAGATGGAAAGGGAGGAGAAAGAAAAATATGGAGAAGGGAGGAAGGGAAAGGAAAGATGGAGAAGGAAGAAAAAGAAAGAAAGAGAAATAAGGAAAGGAGGGAGGGAGGAAAAGAGAGAAAGAAGGGAAAAGGAAAATGAAAGGAAGGGAGTAGGAAAAGGGGAAAGAGAAGGAAGAAGGAGGGAAGGGAAGAGAGGGAGGAAGAAAAGAAAGAAAGGAAAAGGATGGAAGAAGGGAAAAAAGGAAGGAAGGAAAAAGGAAGAAGAGAGGGGAAGTAAAAGAATAGAACAGAAGGAAAAGAAGGAAAGGAAGGAAGGACAAAGGAAATGAAGGAAAAGGGAAGAAGGGAAGGAAGGAAGAAGGAAGGAAGGAAGGAAGGAAAGGAAGGAGGAAGGAAGGAAAGGAAGGAAGGAGGGAGGGAAGGAAAGAAGGAAGGAGAGGAAGGAAAGAAGGAGAAAGAAGAAAGGAAGGGAGAAGGAAGAAGGAAAAAGAAGGAGGAGAAGGAAGGAAGGAAGGAAGGAAGAGGAAGGAAGGAAGGAAGGAAGGAAAAGAATGGAACAGAATGGAAAAGAAGAAAAAGGGAAGAAGGGAAAGAAGGAAGGGAAGAAGGGAAGGCAGGAAGGAAGGAAGGAAGGAAGGAAGGAAGGAAGGAAGGAAGGAAGGAAGGCAGGAAGGAAGGAAGGAGGGGGAGTTCTGGATGTTTATAGGGAAACACATTAGACGTTCTTCTTCCTGCCCAAGTCCTGGCATCCCAAGCCAGGCAAAGGGGACATACAGCCACGCTCCCGTCTCTGGGAGAGACACGGCCCAAGCCCTGTTTGGCCACTGTGGGACCCCTCCACATCTGGCAGCCTTAGAGCCCCCGGGCAGCCCCTCACCTCCAGGCGGATGGCCTTCTTGATGTTGAGGACCTTGGAGGCCTTGAAGTTCACCAGCAGGCAGTACTCGGAGAAAGGGCCGATGACGCCGGTGTCGTCCGAGAGGCTGAAGTCGTCCCCAATGTTCTCCAGGCCACTGATCCGCCAGGCCACCGGCAGCGGAGTGGCATTCTTCAGGTAGAGGGACTTGGTCTCCTTCCTGCAGGGACAGGAGAAGGGCTTTCAGAAGACTGAAGGCCCTTTGCCTTCTCTGGGCAACCCAAGTAGCCTTCATCAGCAATCCAGATGCAGACACAGGGAGAATTTCCCTACCAAATTATGTTTCTTGTGGGTGTTCTGTCCCGCACTGGGCCTGTAATAACTGTCTTTTGAAATAGGACTTGCACTTTGTGCCCAGTGGGAAGCCAGGGTGCCTCGAAGAGAGGCCCTCAAGGATTTTCCTGAAGAAATGGTCTTTAGATGGCTTGAAAGGTTAAACAAAGTCCTTTATTATTGAACAAGTTAAACAGATATTTCTCAAATCTTCAATGAGTCAAACCAATGCTTCAAGGCTTTAAATCAACTGGTGGCTTCCTTCATCTTGTCCACAAGGGACAGGCAGCTGTCTTCATTAACTGTTCTTATACTTTGAGAGGAAAACCCTTTTTTAACCTCTCCCAGGCTGTCTGTTATCTACGTTTTGTTGGTGTGGGATCTACTACCGATTCCAAACTGCGTCAGACAAAGCTTGTAGATTCTCCAGCTGGAGTTCTTTGGGTCTGTAAAGCTGTTTTCCCTCTGGAATTTCTTTAAGACTTAGGGCTGTTTCCCTCAGATACTGTAAGGCTGAGAGGCTGCAAGCTCCCAGCCAGAGCTTTGGGAATTTCCCCCCGGAATGTCTTGAGAAATGAAGCTTTTCTGTAGGTGAAGCTTGTCCACATCCTCTAATTGAGCTTTCCTCACTAAGACTAACTAAAAATGGCCCCCTCTTCCCTTCCCATCTGTGAAGAAGACTGTTTTAATGCCACCGAATGCCACCAAATGTGAAGGAGTGGTGAAACTGCTGCCACCAATTGTGAAGGTGCGTGTTGTAAAACACCCACTGCCACCTAATCTATGAGGGAAGCCGGGCAACGATCAATATCAACCTAGGAGCTATTTTATAAAGGGACTGTTAATTACAGAAGGCTTTGTTCATTTGATAGCGTAGCGTTTACTGTCTCTGGCTGACTTTACTATTGCAGGCTGTTCAACTTAGGAGAAACTGTATCAGGCAAGGCTTGAGGAAAACAGTAACAAGTTTATTTTAACAGCAGTATAATAAGTTTAACTGTTTCTTCACAAGAGGCACAAATCTTGATGGTTACAATAGTAATGTTTCATGAGTAATCTCAGGCAGGGTCTTCAAGAAGTTTCTTTAAGCAGATGTAACCCTTCTGGACAACTGCCCTAATATAACAAATAAGCTAAAAGGCTTATTTTAACAGAATTCCCTATAGCACACTGGCTACAGACACATTCCCTGAATCTCCACCCAGAGACTCAGTCTTCCCTATAGCACACCGGCTACAGACACATTCCCTGAATCTCCACCCAGAGACTCAGTATTCCCAGTAGCTCGCCGGCTTACTGACTGACCTTTTAAAACAACTGCCTCGTGAAGAGGCAGTTGGCTCCGCCCCTGTTGCTATGGCAACTCAGCTAACGCCAAGCCACCATCTCCAACAAACATAGTCTCCCATACTTACCATCCCTAAACTACTGTTTAAATTACACATAACCAAAGGAATAAAATTTACACATTGTCACACCATCTCCTTGGGAGAAGGGGCGGATCCAAACTTAACAATGATAGACAGGTGGCTCGCCCTATGACTGCAAACCAAAGGAAGCCACCTTTTTGCAGAATCCCTGAAACCTTGGAATGCATGCAAGCACATAATAGAAAGAAAATAAAGTTGGAGCTCCTGGTACAGACGTACCAGCACAGTGGGTTCCCTCCAAGACCTGATCCTTCTAGAGGGGAACCCTCAACTTGACTCTGAATGTGAGTGGAGTGTCAGCCACACAACAGCAGTTGAGGGCTCCCCTACCTATTGTTGTTGTTGTGAAGGAAGCAATGGCACTTGGGGGAAAGGCTCACACGCCCAACACATCCTGCTGCAAATACCAACAAAGTAACTAGGCATGCGTGATCGATAAAAGAAATATTCAAAAGTCATTACAAAACTGTGAACCGGTGTTTCAGTTCCAAAGTGTTTCTCAAGTGTCGTTAGTAAACATTTTGTTACTGTAACGAGAGTAATGAAATTATAGTAATTGCACAAGTGGGGGAACTTCAGAAGGGCTCCTTTCCCCCTCATTTTTACAGCTATTGGCATTAAATTTGCTACAATGCCAGTACACATTGACCACTATGGGCCCACCAAGTTTCAGAGCGTTTCACTCATCCACTGATTTTTGGGGAATTTTCAAAGTTTTTATAAGCAACATTTTTTTTGGGTTGTTGTAGGTTTTTTTGGGCTCTATGGCCATGTTCTAGAGGCATTCTCTCCTGACGTTTCGCCTGCATCTATGGCAAGCATCCTCAGAGGTAGTGAGGTCTGTTGGAACTAGGAAAATGGGTTTATATATTTGTGGAATGACCAGGGTGGGACAAAGAACTCTTGTCTGCTGGAGCTAGGTGTGAATGTTTCAACTGACCACCTTGAGTAGCATTTGATGGCCTGGAAAAATCTGGCTACCAGTATTAAAAAACTCTAAAATTAAAACAGCAAAACAGCAGAGGGAAAACAATCAGGGACATCTAATCACCTCTCAACAAAAGATTGCTCCAGGCACTGCCAGGCTATCAAATGCTAATCAAGGTGGTCAGTTGAAACATTCACACCTAGCTCCAGCAGACAAGAGTCCTTTGTCCCACCCTGGTCATTCCACAGATATATAAACCCTTTTTCCTAGATCCAACAGACCTCACTACCTCTGAGGATGCTTGCCATAGATGCAGGCGAAACGTCAGGAGAGAATGCCTCTAGACCATGGCCATATAGCCCAAAAAAACCTACAACAACCCATTCCCACCTAGCTCCAGCAGACAAGAGTCCTTTGTCCCACCCTTGTCATTCCACAGATATATAAACCCACTTTCCTAGTTCCAATAGACCTCACTACCTCTGAGGATGCTTGCCACAGATGCAGGCGAAACGTCAGAAGAAAATGCCTCTAGAACAGGGGTTGGGAACCTTTGGCCCTCCAGCTGTGGTGAACTTCAACTCCCACAATTCCTTGAGGCTCGGCATTCGCCCCAAAGGCTTACCTTGGCCCAACGAGGTTTGTTTGGCTCTTTTTCATGGAGGACGGGCAGCAAAGGGGGAGAGACGAGCGTAACGTAGCTGTGCAGATGGCAAGGAAGGATGCGGAGCCTACAGACTGGCCTCGGAGGGAGAGAGCGGGCGGAAACCCCTGCGGGCAACGCGCCTCCTCGCCGCTTCGGCCCTTAGCACCCGCCCCGCATGGACCCCCTCCCTAGCAACGACGCCGGCTGAGTGACGTCGTGCAGAGCTTGTCGGGGAAAAGGGAAGGCGAAGGCTGGAGGGAAAGGGCTCTGCGCTGTTTAAGCGGCGAGGAGGCGCGTTGCCCGCAGGGGTTTCCGCCCGCTCTCTCCCTCCGAGGCCAGTCTGTAGGCTCCGCATCCTTCCTCGCCATCTGCACAGCTACGTTACGCTCGTCTCTCCCCCTTTGCTGCCCGTCCTCCATGAAAAAGAGCCAAACAAACCTCGTTGGGCCAAGGTAAGCCTTTGGGGCGAATGCCGAGCCTCAAGGAATTGTGGGAGTTGAAGTCCACCACAGCTGGAGGGCCAAAGGTTCCCGACCCCTGCTCTAGAACATGGCCATATAGCCCGAAAAACCTACAACAACCCAGTGATTCCAGCCACGAAAGCCTTCGACAATACATTGAACATTTTTTTAAAAAAACAAAACCACAAGAGCTATTATCTCCTTGAATTTTCTATACAATGCTGAGCAGCATTCTGGGAAATGTAGTTCAGGGCAGGACCTTTTGCATTCTCTGGCATAGGGCTCCTCGCCTTCCCAAACTACATTTCCCAAAATTCTCTGTTTTCGCCATCTCTTTCCCAGCAAACTCTGCTTTCCCTCTCCTAATGGCGAGAGGACATTAATGGAAAAGGAAGGCAGCCTTTTTGGCTTTGTTTTGCTTCTTTGTGCTGAACATGAAACCGACTTTGGGAGGTTTCAGAGGTTTACAAAATGCAAATGAAAAAGTATTGAATAAGTTTAGATTCTCAAGTTTTTGGTGCAGGCCACGCCCACGTGTCAGATATTGCATCGTAAGTACAAATTTAATGAATTTGATACGACTTATTAATGGAAAAGGAAGGCAGCCTTTTTGGCTTTGTTTTGCTTCCTTGTGTTGAACATGAAACCAACTTTGGGAGGCTTCCAAGGTTTACAAAATGCAAATGAAAAAGTATTGAATAAGTTTAGATTCTCAAGTTTTTGGTGCAGGCCACGCCCACGTGTCCGATACCGCATTGTAAGTACAAATTTAATGAATTTGATACGACTTAGGACAACTAACAAAAAAAATTCCACAACCCTAGTAAGTATAGAAATGGGGCGCAGAGCCCAGTCCCACCTGTGGAGGAGCACCTTTTCAAAATGCAGCTGTCGGCGGTCCAGCTCCAGTTCTGGGCGGACCCCTTGGCAGGAGATCCGGAAGGTGATGGGCTCCGGGTTATCCTTGATGCAGCAGACAATGTTGTCCTCGAAGATCCCGCTGGCCGTGGGATAGGCCCAGACCGTCAGCAGCTGGGGGTCAAGGCAGAGGCCCAAGAGGAGGTCAGTTGGAAGGGTCACTGGAGGGGCCTTCTGGGCAAAGCAAGCGCCCGCTTCCTTGAGCCGTTACCTGCTTCTCGTTGGGCTTGAGGGTGAGGGAGCAAGGGTCCAGCAGGTAGGTGATGGCCCTGGAGTCGTACTGGAAGAAGAAATGCACCTCGGCCTCCAAAGGGGAGATGTTGAGGATGGTGATCCTCTCAAAGTGGTTCGGGTATCGAGACACCTTGTACCTGGGAGCAGTGGCAGGAGAATAAGCAAGGGTCAGAACGTCCACAGAAGGCCTGAACCTTCGCCTCAATCATCGTACTTCTTTTGAAGCTGAACTGCTAAGACCAAAAGCTACATGATAATCATCATCATCATCATCATCATCATTTTATTTCTTCGCTCCAGAATAATTAAAGCACGCAAACCTTGTAAACATTGTAAAACCTTCCCCTTCATCACATTGAAGCAATGAAGTGGATGAAAATATTTGGCTGAGTAGAGCTCCGTTTTTCAATGAAATTGATGAATTCCCTACTTTTATCACACTGTGAAATGTTATCCATGCAACTCAGTAGCATTCTGCATTCTTTGAACTAATGATAATGTATTGCCTAATGTTGATGCTAATGTTGATGGGCCTAGTTTGGAAAGTGAGGCTGAAGTGATCAGTGAGGACGAGGCTCAAGATGGAGACACTTTGGGCAGGAAAAATCCTAAAGCCTTTGATTTAGAGGCTTCAAGGGAAAAGCCAAGTTCTCATGAGAAAGTGAGGGAAGAAAATACACTTCCTTCCCAAGCTTGCAAGGTAACTTGACACCTGATTGGGTCAACGATAACAGCCGCAGTTTGGAGATTAGCCAGAACCACAGGGAAGCCCAATGTTTACGTAGGTCTGAGAGAATCCGACAACTGAAACCAAAGTTTACAGTTAGCTGGAATCAGGTTTTGGGATTTAAGAGTGGCCATGAGGGGGATTTCCTCAGACCAAGCATCGTTTAGTATCAAGTACGAACCTCCTGGGTTTCCCAGTTTCCAGTGGTCTGGTCTCTAAGGGAATTTCTGGGTTCAAGCGAGATTTAGCAGGGCTAATCTGTTCATGGATTTCTATTGAGAGTTTTTTTTGGACATTACTGCTTTGGATTTTCTGCAAGCTTTCTGGACATTGCTGTTTGCTGTTTCATTTTGACTTTTTTACCTTTGGACTTCTATCTATGTTATATTCATCATTCAATAAAAAGAATGGTATTTTTCCTAAACCAAGGTGTGGTGTATTAATGACAAGAGGGCCCTCTCTCCTGATCTGGAGTGCAACATCAATTGGATTACTTTTTTTTTTACTTTGGATTATTTTTTACTGCTTTGGCTACATATATTCCTAAATAAACTGCTTACTGATTTTACCCAGCTGGTGTAGTATTTAAAGTCAGACGTGTTTCTGCTCTGGAGTATGATGGGGGGCTGGTGGGAGGTGCCTAGTGATTAAAGTGTGATGGCAAATCTACTGAAAGAATGCTGAGTAGTACCATGGAGTACCACAGATAAAGTGTGATGGAGGTAGGGAAATAATCTATTTCATTTAAAAACTAAGTAAGACTGAGTAGAACACTTCCCTACTTCAATGTGATGAGGTGGAGAGTGTGTTGTGACTCAGCTGGAACCACAGACACAGACTGATAGTGTTGTGACTCAGATGGGGTCTCAGAGTGATTCTGATGAGGATGATGGGATTCAGGTTCACAATCAGGTTCAAAATGTTCCTGTTGTAGACAATTGAGGAACAGGGTGTGCAAGTTCAGTTTCCCACAGCAGGGAAGGATGTTTGTGATACTGAAACTAGCCAGGTGCAAACTGACTCAGAAAAGCAGGACAGTTCTCAGCCTGAGAGTAGGCAGGAAGGCAACCAGGCGGACACTAAGAAGCAGCCTGACCTTGATGACACGGGAAGCTTAGATCGGGCTGGAATTCAGAGTTCGAAGGAGTGTGAGAATAGCCAACAAGAAGGAGGTCAGCAGCCTGACCTTGATGAAACGGGAATCTTGGATCAGGCTGACCGTTTGGAATTCAGAGTTCGAAGGAGTGTGAGAATAGCTAACAAGAAGGAGGTCAGCAGCCTGACCTTGATGAAACGGGAATCTTGGATCAGGCTGACCGTTTGGAATTCAGAGTTCAAAGGAGTGTGAGAATAGCTAACAAGAAGGAGGTCAGAGGCCAAAGAACTGCTTTCATGTATTGCAAAGGGTATTAAGCAGTGTGTTTGAAAACAAACCTTTGTCAGAGCAACTTCTCACTCAACCAAGCAGCTTGTGCTCGTTTTCCTGTGTCCACGGTCGTGTTTGAAAACAAACCTTTGTCAGAGCAACTTCTCACTCAACCAAGCAGCTTGTGCTCATTTTCCTGTGTCCATGGTCTTGGGATTTTGTCATGTTCTCATGGGACTTTGTTTCGTTGGGGCCATTTGGAATTCTGCTTTACAGCGCTATGTTTTATTGCTCTTTGGAACACTACTTGCTTTCATCTTTTACTTTTTAATAAACTACAAATTCCTCAGTCTGTGTGCAGTTCTGGTGATTTCAACAAGGTGAATCTATTCTGAGGTGCGACAGTGTGAGGGATTTCCCAGTCAGGCCAGGTCCTTGAGGGCATCATGTCTTCCAGATGGGACCATTTTTAGACCCAAAGAGAAAGCCACAGCTATAGCTTCTGAGGGAAGAGCCGTTCCGAGTCCCCGTTGGGGGAGATGGTGGCGGGGTGTAAATAAAGTTTATTATTATTATTAAGAACACTGCCATGTCGGAATGCTAACTTTACTAAACATCTGTAGCCAATGTATGTGCCCTCAAAAGGATGTCAGAGTTCAAATGATGCCCAGTGGAAGGAATGCTAGATCAGCAGACACTGCGTTGCAAAATAAGGACTTTGCAGGCTTTGAGTTACAAAAGAAACTAAGTTTACTAAGAACATTCAACAGACACGTCTTACTACAGCGAGCTACAATCAGGAACTAGTCAAAACGAAAGTCTCTTCACATCTGCTTATCTCTTCTTGCTGAGACTGGCGACTCCCTTCTGTTCCCAGCAAGAGCAAACCTTATTTTACTTTTCTCAAGTTCACTTAATCACAGCCTCATGGTGTAAACATTCTGCACAGTATTTCTATTTATTTATTTATTTATTTATTTGCTTTATTTCTATACCGCATTTTTCAGCCCTTAACAGGCGACTCAATGCGGTTTACATGGTACAATTATCAAATAGTAGCATCCATCTTGGCAATACATAGAAGCACATTTAAAACACATACATAACTAAATTAATCCTGACAAAGGAGGCGCCTTGGGCAGAGGGGGACATTGACCCCAAATCCAAGAGGCACTTACTTCTCTCTCGACTTCCCGCAGAGCAAGGGGCCAAAGTGGAACACATTCGTGCTCATGACAAACTTTTTGCAGACCATTTCGTCGGGCTTCATAGTCTTCTTGCGGTGGGGGAAAACGACCCTGGGTTAGAGAAGCAGACAGGCAGTGGCATCAAAAGAATGGGATTGGAAGCCTTCACTCCCCACTGGTAGGGACACAATGGGGCCGCGAGGGCCTCCCTCCGTCACTCACGTGGGGTCCGTGGAGATGATGGGGTACGTGCAGGTTCCCCGGCAGTACAGCTGATATTGACGCCGAGTTCCCACAATCTCAAAATTGAGGACCTGATCAAAGAGCCCGGTCGTGTTGGAGGCGAAATGGAGGCGCATGGTCACCTCTCCGTTCGCAGGGACGATCCAGCGGTAATGGTTCAGCCTACAAGGGGAAAAGCCCCTGGAAATGAGAAAGAAGGCTTCTGGTGAAGATACGTTCCGGAATGGCATGAATAGCAATCCACTATGAGGAGCATACAAGATGCGTTGGTTAGTAAGGAGGTCAAAAACTCTTGGAGAAGGCTAACAAGCTTAGAGCAGTGTTTTGTCAACCTGGGGGTCAGGACACCTGGAGGGGGTTGCAAGGGGTGTCAGGGGGTCACCAAAGACCATCAGGAAACACAGTATTTTCTGCTGGTCATGGGGTTCTGTGTGGGAAGTTTGGCCCAATACTATCGTTGATGGGGTTCTGAATGCTCTTTAATTGTAGGTGAACTATAAATCCCACCAACTACAATTCCCAAATGTCAAGGTCTATTTTCCCCAAACTCCACCAGTGTTCACATTTGGGCATATTGAGTATTTGTGCCAAGTTTGGTCCAGATCCATCATTGTTTGAGTCCACAGTGCTCTCTGGATGTAGGTGAACTACAACTCCAAAACTCAAGGTTAATGCCCACCAAACCCTTGTTGGTTATGGGAGTTCTGTGTGCCAAGTTTGGTTCAATTCCATCGTTGGTGGAGTTCAGAATGCTCTTTGATTGTAGGTGAACTATAAATCCCAGCAACTACAATTCCAAATGTCGAGATATATTTTCCCCTGATTCCACCAGTTTTCACATTTGGGCATATTGTGTATTCATGCCAAGTTTGGTCCAGATCCATCATTGTTTGAGTCTGGATGCAGGTCTACTACAGCTCCCAAACTCAAGATCATTGCCCACCAAACCCAGTGTTTTCTGTTGGTCATGGGACTTCTGAGTGCCAAGTTTGGTTCAATTCCATCATTGGTGGAGTTCAGAATGCTCTTTGATTGGAAGTGAACTATACATCCAAGCAACTACAACTCCCAAATGACAAAATCAATCCCCCCAGAATTCAAATTTGGGTGTATTGGGTATTTGTGTCAAATTGGGTCCAGTGAATGAAAATACAACCTCCATATCAGATATTTACATTACAATTCATAACAGTTGCAAAATTACAGTTATGAAGTAATAATGAACATAATATGATGGTTGGGGGTCACCACAGTGTGAGGCTCACAGCATTAGGAAGGTTGAGAAGCACCAGCTTAGATGCTCAACCATGGCTCCTGCCAGTCCAGTTGTTTGGCACATATGGGTGACACCCAATTGTAGTGACGTGGTCCTCTTGGCCATCTCGAGAGAACTAGGGCAATACTTTTGGGGTACGAGTGTTCCATGATGGAGAGCTCTTTATGTTCCTTGTGGAGAGTTCTGATCCACTCCCCTCAGAAGATAGGCAGTGTGCTTCCAAGGGACACTCCATGCTCGACCAATGCCCCCGGTCCTCTTGGGGCCCACTCCCCGCAGACCCCACCCTCCCATGCCTCAGCATTGGCCTTCCTCCTCACCTGGTGAGCTTCTCGCTGGAGAGTTCGGCCGTCAGGTTGCCCTGGTCCACCTCGGTGGGGGTGGCGACGGTGCCAGGACTGGCCTGAGCGCCCTTCCGCCCCCGTGCCGCCCCTTTCTTATCCTTGGGGTTTTCGCGTGGTGGCGGCGGCTCAGGTTTCTCCTTCTTGGCCCTGCCGCGGGTCGGGGTGACCTGCTCCTCCTGGAATCCGGTGGAAGAAACTGTCATGTATTATGTTCTGCAATTGATGGTGGTGGTAGGCCTAGCAGTTGGTGTTGGAAGGGTTAATGTAAGTATTAGTTCTAAAGCGTTTAGTAATCTGTAAGTAAGAGTTCATGGGTGAAAGCAATTAAGGGTGGAGGTATTCAAGAGACAGATTGCAACCAGGGGCGGCTCGAGGCAGTACGCAAATTACGCTTTTGCGTAGAGCGCGCATCTCGGGGGGGTGCTCTTGAGGGGCTCTTGAGTCGCCCCTGCCCCGAACAACACCCAGAGGCAGCTCACTCTCCCTCCCTCCTTCCCTCACAAGTGCGTGTGTGTGTGCGCATTGTCTTCCTCTCCTCCTCCTTCTCATAGGCCAAGGGAGACAACAATGCCAGTGTGCGTCTCTCTACCGATGTTAAGAAATGCGTGGGGAAGGACGGGTGATGCAGGGCGTGCACTTCCTCACACCGGGAGAGGGACATGCACCGGCGTTGCTGGGCGCTCGGGAAAAGAGGCCTCATGCAGGGAGCATGCCTGGCGAGGAAGGAGCGCGGAGCAGTGGAGGAGGCGAGGGGGAAGCTGCCAAGGCCCTCTTTGGCAGTGCCCTCCTTGTCCCTCCATTGCTCCCTGCCTCAGAGGGTCCCTTCCTCGCCAGGCTGGGCTCCCAAGCCTGGCACCCAGCCTGACAAGAAAGAAGCTCGGAGCAGCGGAGGCGAAGCTGCCACCGCCGAGGCTCTCTCCCTGCCTCAAAGGAGTGTGTGTGTGTATGTGTGTGTATGCGTGTATATCTATATATATATATATATCTTCAGTGATTGGTTGGGGGAGGCGCCAAAATTCTGTTTGCTTACCCCTGAAAATTACCTGGGGCCGTCCCTGATTGCAGCTGGGTGTTTGTGGATATAAGGAGCTAACCTTGGGACTGATCTTCAGGAGAAAAGTATTGTTATATTTTGGTGGTGGATGCTGCTGGTTTTTCCCCCAGGTCTGTTGGATTTTCGGTATCCTGACCTGTCTCCTGTAATCTTGGAACCCTGGAACCTTGAACCTTTGGACTGGCTTTTGACTATGGTATAGACTCTTGATCCCTGGACTTTGTTTATTGAACTCTTGGCGTTTGACCACTGGACTGGACCCTTTGACTACAGTGTAGCTTTTGCTATCAGTTTTTGTTTATTCTCTGGCTGAGTGCTATCTTTATATTTTATATTTTGGTCTATTAAAACAGCCAGCAAGTAAGTGCTGTTTCAACTAAACTGTTTGATAAAACCGGGAGTTTGATTCATCTCTACCTAAATAAGGTAGAGCCTTAGCAACGTGACATTGAACAAGGACGAGAACTTGGCGTGATTCTAAACGATGCTTCATCTGACTACACATCCCAAACTTGAGACTTTTATCCCCTCGTTAGCAGTCAGAAATTGGTTTCTCTTTACTTGAGGCTTTGTTATTGTTTTCTGCGAAAACCTGGCAGAGCACCTAAGCCATTGCTCAGCCCTCCTGTTTTGACTTAACTCTTCTTGTCTAGCTCTTGGCTCGTTATCTACTTACTCATTAATTTCTGCAGGTGCTGAGCTACGGTGTGGCTTTTGTTATCAGTTTTTGTTTATTCTCTGGCTGAGTGCTATCTTTATGTTTTATATTTTGGTCTATTAAAACAGCCAGCAAATAAGTGCTGTTTTAATTGAACTGTTTGATAAAACTGGGAGTTTGGTTCATCTCTACCTAAATAAGGCAGAGCCCTGCAACGTGACAGAAACAGAGCAAGAAAACGAGTGGGGATGAGATCCTGAGGACTTCATCCCACGCGGTCTTCTCTCCATTTCTCTGCGCTGCCGAAACCGAGTCCCACAGAGGCCATCACATGACACAAAGCCACATCCAGCGGTTACCTGCAGGACTCCGTTGTGGCAACACAAGGAAATGGAGGAAAGACGCCATTTACAGGAGTCTCCAAATGACAAAAGCCAGAGAGAAGCCGGATAGAAGCGGGGAAAGGGCATGGGAAAGGCACAGTAGGGAATGAAAGAATGCTTTCCCCCATTTTTCTCCGATTAGGTCCTTAATATCCTCATGATTCCCGCTGATGTTTCCTCCATCTTTTTCTTCTGGGTTCACATCAGGAATAGGGAATGGTTTTGAGAAACCTTGGGCAAAATACTTCTCCAAAGATGTCCCCACATGGTCTTATGGAGCCATAAATTAACCCTCCTCCCTCCTCCCTCAAAGGTTGCTTCGGGGTCACACTGCCTGCTGATTTCCACCCAGAAGGTGCTCTGGAGGCCACCTTGGCTGCCCACCTTGGCGGCCGGGAGGCTGGACGTCGCCTCGGAGCTGGCCTCGGTGTCCTTCTTGTCCTCTTCCGCATTCGCGTCTTCGGAGGTCAGGAAGGTGAAGTGCTTGAGAGCCTCTCCTGTCACCAGCACCGGACGCTTCTCTGGGAACGGGATCACAGAGAAGAAGGCTGTGGGGGGGATGGGGGGTCCCGAGGGTCCCAAACCCAAGCCGTTCAAGACCTAAGGAGAGGGGAAATGGGGGGTCAAGCTCTGGGCCAGGCAGGTACCATGCCACTGCTGTTTTGAGTGAACAGATGGTTGCAAGCTTTGAGACAGACCCTCAGAAGAATCATGAATCCAGTCCAACCCCATTCTGCCAAGAAGCAGGAAAATTGCATTCAAAGCACCCCGACAGATGACCATCCAGCCTCCAAAGAAGGAGCCTCTATCCACCACACTCCACCACAACATTAGAAGTTTGCTTTAGACTTCAGTGGAAGCGGATGTCTTTTAGACTTATGCAGCAACAGTTTACTGTATGTTTGACGTCGAGCATGCCCCCCCCCCCAACAAGGACAAAGGTACCAGACTGCACAATAGGGGTTAAGTCTTGGTCAATTTGCCAAAGCCTTAACAACAATGAGGACCCCATGAAACTTTGGGAATAGCTAGACCTTGGGGTCTCTGCCTCTCTCTCTCTCTCTCGAGAGAGAGAGCTGTAGTTTTCCAAGGACCGGACCAGCTTCCATCCCAGCGCTGCAGGGCTTTGTGTCTTGGCCCAGTGGAACTCCATAGACTCCCTTTGGTGGCTTTTTGAATTCTGCTACATTCCTGGACTTCACTCTCTTTAAGGACTCGCTCTCTACCCATGAACTTTCTTCAAGACAACTTATGAATTCATTCTGTGTCCTGATATCGTCTGCTTTTTATAATTGGTATTATTAATCTCTCTCTGGGGTCCTGGATGGGAAGATACCTGCATATGATTTCCCTGTGTATAATTTCTATATGTATTCCTGACCCTTTGCCCCTTCTCCCTCCAAAGAAATATGTAAGGGAACCCCCTGGCCTTCAGAAACAAAAGCCATTAGCGGTTACTGAAACCTCCCGCCAAAGACACACTTGCATGGATAAAAGAAGGAGATTCTTATCTCTAGCATCGGAAGATGGCCCACTAGAGTAAAGAATTGTTTGACAAAAGTTTCTGTAAGATAAGGGGAAATCTTCCCCTCTGCTTTTGTTTACTTAGCATTAACCTCAGGCTGCCATCATTGTTCTCCTGTCTCACAGCCAGGAAGGATCAGGACACATGTTGATTCACAACACTCAAAGCAGCCCTGCTTGAGCTCTTTGTCTCAGGCTACATGGCATTTCCTTTGTTTACTCCTTTCCCAGATTCCTTTGTGCTCCCTCATCCCGCCTCCATCTCTCCTGATTGGCTGTTGCCACCAGGTGGCAGAGGTCTCCCCATTGGTTCCTACGGACCACTGGAGCTTCCTGATTGGTCCAGAGGCACCGGGGGCGGGAGGGCCGCCTCCCAACTGTTTGCCCATCGCCCAATCATGGCAGGGAACAACAGGGAAGCCGGGGCGGGGAGTTTGAACTCTGCAATTTTGAATTTGCTATAAATATGCCTCTGATCAATGTACTGGTATGCTTGTGGGTGAGCTATCCCTGCATTTGCATCCGACTCAGCAGAATCGCACAATAAACCTCGGTGCCACTTCTTTGCCTTGGCAGAGTCTCATTTCAATTATTAATATTAATAAAATTGCTGGAATCAGGCTTCTCTGACGGCTCGCCAAGGTAGCGTTCCCTCTTTGGTGGGAACTAAGGGTCATCTCCCCTTGGAGTTTACCCCCCTAAAGTCTAGACTGATTTTATGTTTGCTTTGAGAAGCAGTGAGTGCAGTTATACAGTTT
The DNA here is from genome assembly GCF_025583915.1 of Anolis sagrei ordinatus. NCBI lineage: Eukaryota > Metazoa > Chordata > Lepidosauria > Squamata > Anolidae > Anolis > Anolis sagrei. Next base: position 1,751,050 of record NW_026847993.1, on the reverse strand, counting down.
GCACTTTCATAAGATATATACTTAAAAATTTTGGAGTGCATATTTTTAAGCTAAGAGGTTTCAAGGGAGAGTATGGGATATGTTTTGGGCAACTGCAATTTCAACTTCAAAGAAACATTTTCAAAACTTGGTAAAACTAGGTAAGTATATGTTTTTGTGCAATGGCATGCCTTTGTCCCTGGCAGTTCAAAGACATGGTTCATCAGTTTAACTGCTGAGTTAAGGATGTGCCATTACACAAATGCTTGTGAACATCACTTTTTCAAAAGGGTTGACTTCTAACAAGGTCATGCCTTTACTTGACTAGTGGTTTTCAAAAAGTGGTCTCCAGATGTTCATGGAGATTTACATTTGCCAAAAGGATATGACACTCTCACCTGGACCACATCCGGCAGCTTGCCGCTCTCCAGGATCCTCTTGCCGCTGGCCTCCTCGGAGCTGAGCACCTGGATCTCCAGGTAGGGCACGCCAATGTCGATGCCCTCGCCCTCGCCCTCCTGCCCGAAGGCCCGGTCCTCCATGGCCTTGAGCTTCTCCAGCCGCTCCCGCTCCAGCCGCTCCCGCTCCTGGCGCTCCTTCTCGGCCCGCTCCTTCTCCAGCCGCTCCTGCCGCTCCCGCTCCCGGTCCTTGCGGCCCTTGCGGCCCGAGGGGGCCTGGCGCTGGTCCTCGGCCTCGTCCGCCTTCTCCTCGGAGCCCGGCGGCTGGAGCTGCACCAGCTGCACCCGGTCCCAGAACATCAGCGTCTGCAGGAGCTCCTTCTGCGCCTCCTCGTACAGCTTGAAGCGCTGAGCCAGGGCTTTCTCGCTCTCGCTCATCAACTCCTTCTCGACCTCCTCTTCCTCCTGCGCCAGAGCCGGCTGCTCATTCGGCCCTGTCGGCTTGCTCTTCTTCTTCTTCTCATCCTTGTCATTGAGGCCCATCTCGGCGCGGTCCTTGGTAGAGGATTTGCGCTCGACCCCTTCATTCAGCTTACCGTCCGATTTGAGAGAGGGGACCGTGGCATTCTGGACAAACAGAAAGGAACAGAATGGGTCAAAGAAGGGAGGAAGGAGGGAAAGGGAGAGCATTGCCAAGCACAATGGGAGAAGAAGTGTGAGGTATTAATTCTGCAGTGTAGACAGAGGCGGCCCTAGGTAATTTTCAACGGTAAGCAAACAGTATTTTGGCGCCCCCCCCCCCAACCAATCACTGATATATATTTTCTGTTCGTCGTGGGAGTTCTGTGTGCCATATTTGGTTCAATTCCATCATTGGTGGAGTTCAGAATGCTCTTTGATTGTAGGTGAACTATACATCCCAGTAACTACAACTCACATGTCAAGGTCTATTTTCCCCCAAGAGAGCCTCAAGAGCGCCCCTGGGCAACATCAACTCTACTGCGACTGCTTACTTTGCGTAACGGTTGAGCCGCCCCTGTACGGAGAAAGAGAGATGGGAAGCGGGAAGCACGGGAAGGAGAATTGCTTTGGAAAACAGGATTGTTTTTGGAACAGAGAGAGCCAAGAAGCTGCAAAGAAGGAAAAAGGGAAAGGGTTGATTGCGGGTGTGTGCATATATTTACTCTGCTTTACTCTGGTCAATTCCAGATCACCGTCTTCAAAGGCTGTTACTATGCTTCTAACTCAAGAATGGGAAACATAATGTTGGTGGACAGGAAAAGAGATTTAAAGATGGGCTTAAAGCCAACCTTAAAAACTGTGGCATAGACACTGAGAAATGGAAGCCCTGGCCCTTGAGTGCTCCAGCTGGAGGTCAGCTGTGACCAGCAGTGATGCAGAATTCGAAGAATGGAGGGCGAAAGAGAAAAACATGCCAAGAGAAAGGCACATCAAGCCAACCCTGACTGGGACCACCTTCCACCTGGAAACCGGTGTCCTCACTGCAGGAGAGCATGCGGATCAAGAATAGGACTCCACAATCACCTACAAACCCAACGCCAAGACACCAGACTTGGAGGACCATCATCCTCAGGCTATGAGGGATCGCCTAAGTAAGTAAGTACATCTGCTCCCATCACTCTTGCAGAGAGATGGATCCGTTCTTTGTGAGGGGCTTGGTGAGGTGTATGCGTATGTGTGTGTGTGTGTGAATGAACTCACCTGGTACCAAAATGTATTATTATTTATTCACAGTATTTGTATACCGCTTTTCTCATCCCTAGGAAGGAGCCCCCGGTGGCACAGTGGGTTCAACCCCTGTGCCGGCAGGACTGAAGACTGACAGGTCGCAGGTTCGAATCCGGGGAGAGGCGGATGAGCTCCCTCTATCAGCTCCAGCTCCTCATGCGGACATGAGAGAAGCCTCCCACAAGGATGATAAAAACATCAAAATCATCCAGGTGTCCCCTGGGCAACGTCCTTGCAGACGGCCAATTCTCTCACACCAGAAGCCTCCTGACATGACAAAAAAAAATCCCTAGGAGTTATTCAATTTCCCCTCTCCTCTACTGAATTTGGTTACAAGTGGCTCTGCCTGTCCTCTGGGAGAGGCACTCACCGGCTTGCCTGCTTGCTGGCCCTTCTTGCTGGCGGCAGCGGCGGCCTCTTCCTTCTCCTTGGCGACTTCCCTCTTGTACCGCTTCGACTTCTTCCGCAGCTCTTCCTCCTCTCGCAGGCGCTCCAGCTCCTGCTGGTGCTTCTTCTCCTCCAGCTCCCGCGCCATCCTCTCCTGCTCCCTGAAGGACATTGCGGAAGGAGAACGAGCGGTCAGTTGTCACAATGAAATATGATGCATGGAATGAATGAATGAATTGTATGAAAGGTGTATGGACAAGGACTAATTTGGCTGAAGACACCATTCTAAAAGATTAAGGCTTGCAAGGACAAAACGACTAACTACTAGGGCTGGGCAACCACGGAAAAATTTGTTTCTAAACTCAATTCGTTTTTAGGGGGTTTTTGCGTTTCGATTTTTAAAAGAATTCCGAAATTTTTCTTTAAAAAAGTTCGAAATATACGAAATTTCGGAAATTACGAAACAATTACGAATCGATTCATTAATGGCGGACGCGATTGCGCAATACGCTAAAAAATCCTCCAAATGGGACAGGGGGAACTTCTGAAGCTTCCCTCTCCCTCTGTTGTTGACTGTTGGTGTGATAATTTATTTTTTTATCACTGATAAAACAAACAACAACTATAAAACTTGCACCAGACATACGGAAATAATAACAAAACAATTTCGAAACGATTTCGAAACGATTTCGAAACGATTTCGAAACAATTACGAAACAATTATGAAATGAATTGAAAAATTTGTTTCGATTTTTAGTTGCTCCTGAATGGTTCAATATCGGATCGTAAGCTAATTTAAATACGAATCAATAACGAATTACGAAATTAACGAACGAAACCGCCCAGCCCTACTAACTACCTGCTTGCTGGACTCTAATTAAAAATTGCTGATGAGACCTGTGACAAATGATGAACTGTTGAACAACAACATTAATTAAAAAAACAACATTAATTAAAAACAATGTCTCTTTTAAGTTAAGGAAATGTTTGCAATGTTAAGAAGGAAGTCAACACAAGGCCAACACCAATTAAGAAGAGTCAACATCTGTCCGGAAACTGAGATGGAATCAACATGTTCCTGGATGGAAAAAGTCTTTATCATTTGTTTACAACTTTGGCACAATATCAGCAAAATATTACTATATAAGCAACCTGTTAGGAATTGTGGAAGTCCAAAGCACCTGGAGGGAGGGCCAAAGTTTGCCCATGCCTTCTCTAAAACACCAACCAACCCTGTCAACTCTTGGTTACCCTTCCACCCATAGGACCACCTCCGCAGAAAGAGAGAGATGGGCCAAAAGCGCCAACCGGCTTTAGGAGTCATTGGGAGTCGTGGCCCAGGAACAGCCCCCTCCTGACCTTTTCTTCCGCTCCCGCAGAGCCTGCAAGAGTTCGCTGTCAAAATGGATCTTCTGTTCTTCGGTCAAGGCATCGTACTCCTCTTCGTCCATATCCTGGAGACGCGCCTTCTCGCGCGCAATGGCTTCTTGCTGCTCTCGTTCTTTTATAGGAACCGAGAAGGAAGGAAGACCGAGGCTCAAGTTGGACGCGAGGCCAAACCTCAGCCAAAGTTTGCACCATCGCTGTCCCTTCACCCTCAACCCCAACGTCATGGTGTTTCTTGCCATCTGAAGATGCAGCAAAGCTGAGGAGATGCAGGTCAAACCATGGCCCTCAGAGACTTGCTCTAAACAGTGCAAATTGTGTGACTTTTGTCATGGGGGGGGGGAGGTGTGTGGCTTGGATCCACTCACAGAGACAGGGAATAATGCAACGAGGAGTCATTGCCCAGCTTTCCCGCTTACCTTCTTGCTCTTGTTTGCTTTTCTCTTTGGCTTTCATCGCGGCAAAGTCCTGGATCAGGTTCACGAAATAGATATAACGCCGGTTGTTGATGGCCTTGAGGACGCAGAGGAGGGCGGACGTCATGCTGCGGGCAAAGATGGTCTCCAGCCCATCGAACACCATCCCGCGATAGCAGTCGTTGAGCTGCCCGGGAAGAAAAAGCAGACCAGGGACCACTTTGGCCAGTGACCACTCTCCAACACGAGTACCAAAAGGGTTACGAATCAGTTTTTGGCCAACTTTAGATTCGGTTTGGTTAATTGGGGTGCTGATTCAGAAAATTGCATTGGATAGACCACATCAGCTCTCGTTTCTGATACTGAAGATATGCCATCCAGTAGTCACCATCTGCTCACCCACAGGAAACCTTGGGAAGTCTGATCTGGCCACAGTGGTCCACGCTCTTGTTACATCCCGAATAGATTACTGCAATGCGCTCTACATGGGGTTGCCTTAGAAGACTGTTCGGAAACTCCAGCTAGTCCAATGTGCGGCATTGGAGTGACATACTGGGAACATACCACCCCCCTGTTATGCCAGCTCCACTGGCCGTCGGTCCACTTCTGACCACAATTCAAAGTGCTGGTCTTGGCTTTGGTTCTGGCCCATCCTACCTGTCTGAATGTATCTCCCTCTAAGTCCTGCCTCAGAGTTTAAGATCATCTGGGGAGGCCCTGCTCTCGGTCCCACGTTCTTCACAAGCATGTTTGGCAGGGACAAGGGACAGGGCCTTCTCGATGGTGGCCCCCACCTGTGGAATACTCTCCCTAGCAAAATTAGGTTGCCTTCATCCCTCCTCTCTTTTGGAAAGAAGCTCAAAACATGGTTTTGGGACCAGGCATTCAGATAATAGCTTTGGCAGTATTCACAACATTTGAACTTTGACAAGGACAGGTTTGGACTGAGTCGTCAGTTGCTAAATCAGATCCGGATCCGGCTACTCAATGTATTTTCGTATGCTGCATGTTGTCGGCATCAAATTGCTGCTGTTGTAAGCCCCCCTGAGCCCCCCTTCGGGGGTTGAGAAGGATGGGATAGAAATGTTGGAAATAAACAAACAAACAAATAAACAAATAATATTTAATAAGCCTCAGGACTATAAGAGGGTTTCACAAGACCAGTCGGTCTCGTTGCAACAGTCTAGTAATGGTGAGGCTGTGGACCATATTTTATGTTGTGACTCAGCTTGACTCTGAGTCTGAAGCTGAGCTGTTTGGGCCTTCTGAGCCTGACTTCCTGCAGGATGACGAGGAGGCTGATGGGTTACAGATTCCTGTACATGTTTCAGACGGGGCTGATAGTGTGGCTGCTGAAAGAGAAACAGCAAGTCCGTTCCCCGGGGAAAGGAATGTTCCTGCAGTTAGAGAGACTGATAGCAAGAGCGAAATCCCACACGGCCAGGTGGAGGATCCATCCCAGCTGGACCCAGATAAGGGGTTGCATAGCCTTGAAGATAATGAATTAATGAGCAGACAAGATTGTTTGCAATTATGTTGTGTTGTTGAGGCCTCGGCCTGTGTAAGCCACATCAAATCCTTTGGGAGATGCTAGCGGGGTACAAATAAAGTTTAATAATAATAATAATAATAATAATAATTAAGGCTTCGGAGAAGCACTTGCTTGGCCAGCAAGCGAGAAGCCAAAGGTGCCAAAGGTAAACGCAGTGCTTTCATGTTCACAAAGGGTATTTAGTCTTGTAGCTGACAGGAAGTTTTTGTCAGTCCAACATTGCTCTTCCCATGTTAACTTCTGGAGATTTTCCTTGGCTTTTCGCAGCACACTTCTGACTTCCTGAGTCTGGGATTTGGGTCTTGTTTTCAACTGTTTACCATGGACTTTTGTTTGACCATTGCTAAGGGATTATGCTTCATGTTTTTGCCTTTGGATCTTGGGAACTTTGCCTTTAAATTTAAGTCTCTGTTTTGGCTATGGAACTATTGCATTTCTATTTCTTTGTTTTGTTTTTGTTTTTCTCAATAAACTACAAAAACCTACAGCCTTGGTGTGGTGGTGTCTGGAACAAGGTGAAAACTACCCTGGGTTGCAACATTTTAGTTCTTGTGAACCACTGATGGTCCACAGACCACAGGTTAGGAACCACTGCTCTATGGCCTTGAAACTGGCATGAGTGGCTTCTGTTGTGGTCAGCAAGTGTCCATAACAGCAGATGGAATCCATGACTATTTGTCTGTCTGACCAATGCCTCCTCCGGGCCTTACCTGCATCCTCTCAGAAAGGATCTCGACCAAGAGCTCCTCGGGAAGCACGCAGCTCATCAGCCCATAGTCTCCTGTCACGCTGGCACTGAGGCTGAGGCGCCGCTGCACGGGACCGCAGGGAATGGGGCTGGATGGGACCTGCAGGAAGGGGTGCAAAGCGCGCAGGGGGGGGGTAGCTGTCAGGAAACGGGGCACGGGACTGGCCCCTCCATGCCAATTCAAAGCAGGCCATTGAGGTTCAAGGAGAGACCTCATCACATTGCGGCATACTCCGTTCATATCCGTATGCATCCCGTATTATTTTTTTAGGACTGGTTGCATACTGACCCCATCATAAGCAATTCGTACATTTTGAAAATACTGTGCTTTGACTCATCACACCACAAAAGGCTGGCTCTTCTCAATCCATTCAAATGCCTCCCTGTATCACTCTTTTTATTTAATTTTTGTTGCACTCTAGGGCAGGAAAAGCCCTCTGACTTTAAGCACCACGCCGTTGGATAGGGAAACAATCCTTTTATTGAAGATAATTAAAAAGCAGGAAAGTAAAAAGTACTTTTAAGAAATAGGTAAATCCAATTAGGTAAGAAGATAAGCAGAAACAAAGTAGTCCAGGGTAATAGTCTAGCAAAGTCCATAAAAACAAAGTCAAAACTTCCCAAACAGAATGCAAGAAATCAGGAAACATGAATCCAAGGCATGAATATAAAAGCATAAATTCCAAGAATCAAAACCATGAAACAAAAGCACTTAAAACATGATTTTTCCAAGCAAAGCTTCCAAAAAACAAGGACAAGATCTTGACTTGATTCCAAACTGTGCTTCATCTGACTACATATCCTGTACTTGGGACTTTTATCTCCTCGTTAGCTATGTCTCTTGCACTCAGAAATTGGTTTCGTTTTAGCTGAGAATGTCTTATCTTTTTCTCTCGGAGCCTGGCAGAACGCCACTGTTCGGCTCTCCTTTTTTGACTGATCTCCTCCCATCTATCTATTTGCTCATTAATTATTATTATTATTATTATTATTATTATTATTATTATTAAACTTTATTTGTACCCCGCTAGCATCTCCCAAAGGACTCGATGCGGCTTACAAAGGCCAAGGCCTCAACATAACAACAACAAACAATAACGAAGCAAGCAAATTAAAACATAAGCAATAACACAACAAAACATTACACTATTACACAATAAAATCAAGGCCAGGCCAAAGAAGGGTACAGGTTAAAAGTGCTGGGTGTGTGAGGTGGTATGTTGGAGTTCTGGGCAAGTGCAATGTGCAGAGAGTATTAAACTCTAATAAAGTGCTTCTGGGACATAGTGCTGGGGTTTTCCTATTCTGGAAAGGCACATCGGAATAACTAAGTCTTCAAGTTCTTCCTAAAGACTGCCAACGTGGGTGCAAGTCTAATGTCTTTGGGGAGGGTGTTCCAAAGTCGTGGGGCAACCACAGAGAAGGCCCTGTCCCTCATCCCCACCAAACGCACCTGCGACGCAGGGCCTCTCCGGATGAACAAAGTGAGTGCGTGGGTTCGTAAGCGGAGATGCGGTCACGCATAATTTCTGCAGCTGGGCCAGGTGTCGAACTGTTTTCGTGTTCCCTATCATGAGAACTCTCTGGTAACAATTCAGAGAGCACACCATCATCCCCACACCCCTCAGGGACATTCTCATGGGAAACTACATTTGAACAGGGGTCTTCACCAACAATATCATTCACCAAACCATTGCCATCTTGAAACTCATCTTGAAACTCATTGATGTGACTCCCCACATCCAAAGCACCCTGATCCTGAAGCACAATCACAGGCTGAGCTCCAACAATATTAATATTGCACACTAATATAGCTGAGAATGTCTTATCTTTTTCTCCCGAAGCCTGGCAGAACGCCGAAGGCACTGTTCAGCTCTCCTGTTTTGACGGATCTCTTCCCGTCTTATCTATTTGCTCATTAATTTCTGCAGCTGGGCCAGGTGCTGAACTGTTTTCATGTTCCCTATCATGAGAACTCTCTGGTGACAAATCAGAGAGAACACCATCATCCCCACACCCCTCAGGGACATTCTCATGGGAAACTACATTTGAACAGGGATCTTCTACAACAGTGGTTCTCAACCTGTGGGTCCCCAGATGTTTTGGCCTTCAACTCCCAGAAACTGGCTAGGATTTCTGGGAGTTGTAGGCCAAAACATCTGGGGACCCACAGGTTGAGAACCACTGTTCTACATCAATATCATTGACCAAACCATCGCCATCTTGAAACTCATCTTGAAACTCATTGACATCACTCCCCCCCATCCAAAGCACCCTGATCCTGAAATGTGATCACAGGCTGAGCTCCAACAATTTTAATATTGCACAGTAATATAGCCTGGAATTTTCGCGCTACTGTTCTTGCAAGATTTTAGCTGATGAAAAGCATACTGATTTTATGATCACATGTAAAAATGGAACCCCAAAACCGTAGTAGACCAAACAACACTATTAGAATCCTATGCGCAATTACTCAGTTTTTGCGACATTTTGCAGAAACAGTTTCCAACAGATTACTGACGGAATGGGACACACGTCATGCAACAGGCCCTTTTTGGAATTGCATTCAGAGAGTCATATAAAAGGAGTATATCCCAATGTGATAAGGTCCTATGATTCTCCAGATTACTGACAGAATGGGACACACGTCATGCGACAGAAACTTTTCGGAATTGCATTCAGAGATTCTCAGAAACGGAGTATAACCCAATGTGATGCGGTCCTATGATTCTACTGACGGAATAGGACACACGTCATGTGACAGGACCTTTTTGGAATCACATTCATATAAATTGAGCATATCCCGATGTGATAAGGTCCTCGGTCTTTTGTGCAAAGGGGAATGACTGGTGAACCTGGGAGCGGCACTGTGAAAACTCCCAGCCAGTGAGTGGGCTTTGAAGATGAGCCACTGAGAGACCCCCTCACCTGGGAGGAGAGCTCTTTCCCCCAGAAATAGGATCCCACGATGACCTGCCCTGCTCTCACCTGGGAGCCGTATTGATCCGACTGCGGGTGCTGCGATGGTGGCAGCGGCGGTTTCTCCGGCTTTTGTGACCCGTGGCTTTCCGGCTTCCCCTTCGTGGTCACGGTGCTGCCCCGGTAGCCTCTGGAGAGGTTGGAGAGGGGCCCCGTTTTGGACTCCGAACTGTGCTGGCTGCCATCGGAGGGGTGCTTGGCCAAGGCCTCGCCACTCAGCCTGCTGCCCAAACTCGGACCGGGCTGCCCTTCGCCTCCTCCTGAATACACACAGAGAGACAGAAACATGGAGGGAGCAAGAGTCAGTTCTCTTCCATGACAAGGCAACTGTTGGGGTTCAGCCTGAGTTTGAACCTGATTCTCTGTTTGTACCTCCTGATGCTAATGAAAATGTACTTCTTGATGTCAATGATCCTGAAATTAATGACAATGCTCCTGAAATTAGTGAGGAAGACACTTCTGTAGATTTGGAAAATGAAAGTACCAGTGTTCATGAGAATGTTTCAGAGGGAAGCCATGACCTTTCACTCCCTTCTGCACCTGGGAACCTTAATGAGAATAGAAGGGGCCAGATCTGGCAAGACAGGAGTGAATCACTCAGCTTGCAAAGGTCTTCCAGATTAAAAGAAATACAAACAAGGGCTTCAAAGCAGGGAGGCGTATCACGAAACCAATTCCTCGGCTTTAAGTGCCTTCCGCCGGGCTGACTTTCTCAGTTCAGGCATCGTTTTAGATTGAGGAAGACCTTGGCAGTTCTCCCGGTTCCTCTGGCCATCATCTTGAGAGATTTCTAGGACACCAAGTACGGTTAGTGGATTGCTAACAGGTTCCAGCATTTTACAGTGTGGTTTTGGGTTTTTGATCTTGTTCGTGGACATTCATGTTTGCTGATTTTGCTGTGGCTTTTGACTTTGCATTTTTCCTTTATTTTGTAATCATTTTTCATCAATAAAAAGAATTGTTTTTTCCCAGTCAAGTGTGGTGGAGGGTTATCTTAGGGCCTCATTTCCTTCTCTGGGTTGCAACACCCATGAGTAATAAGCCAATCCAAACTGGCAATAGGGAAAAACACTCCAAACAGTTGAAATCTGTTCCATAAAACAAGGCACAGGAAAAACCAGAATCAAAACATAAGCATAATCTAGGAGAACGAGAATTAAAACATGAACATGAATCCAAAAGCAACACTATAGAAACTTCCCAAAACATGAATCCAAACTTCCCAAGACCTTAGAACTCAAAACTGAAAACAAGGTTCGAGATCCTCACTGCTTTGCAGCGTTGCCTGATCTGAATTCTAAAGGAGATACTTCTCTGATATAAGGACCACAAGCCATGAAGGCATTTCTGTGACCTTGGCTCCCTTGCTTGTGAGCTTTCTCACGCTGTTGTTTCTCACAGAGTGTTTGTAAATTCCTTAGCTTGTTTAATGTGGCAGCAAAAAAGCCAATGGGATTTTGGCCTGCATCAATAGGAACATAGTGTTTAGATACAGGGAAATAATGCTGCCCCTCTATTCTGCCTTGGTTAGACCACACCTGGAATATTGTGTCCAATTCTGGGCACCACAATTGAAGGGAGATGTTGACTCTAAGCTGGAATGTGTCCAGAGGAAGAGGGTTACTCAAAGGATTAAGGGTCTGGAGAACAAGCCCTATGAGGAGTGGCTGAAAGAGCTGGATATGTTTAGCCCAAAGAAGAGAAGGCTGAGAGGAGACATGATAGCCATGTATAAATATATGAGAGGAAGCCACAGGGAGGAGGGAGCAAGCTTGTTTTCTGCTGCCCTGGAGACTAGGACGCGGAACAATGGCTTCAAACTACAAGAAAGGAGATTCCATCTGAACATTAGGAAGAACTTCCTGACTGTGAAAGCCGTTCAGCAGTGGAACTCTCTGCCCCGAAGTGTGGCGGAGGCTCCTTCTTTGGAAGGTTTTAAACAGAGGCTGGATGGCCATTTGTCAGGAGTTTATTTCTGATGGCATGAAGACATCACAAATTCCTTCCGTGGCATCCTGACTGAATCATCCTGGCTGAATCAATTCTCTCCTCTGTGACATTTTGAAGCCAGCAGAGGGCGCTGGAAGCCTTGTATGGGAACTTGTGAAGCAACATGCTCTCATAAGGAAACTGAGAAGAGGGGGAGATGGGCAGGAAAGGTGTATAAAAGGAAGTGGTGGTGGGAAAAAGAGATACAAGCAATATATCCATTTCAAAGCATAACCGGCTTGTGAGTGGTTATTTAATATTGCTACATAGATCCTACAGTCTGACAATCTGTCAGGGGTACTTTGAATGCAATTTTCCTGCTTCTTGGCAGGGGGTTGGACTGGATGGTCCATGAGGTCTCTTCCAACTCTATGATTCTATGAATCCTCCCTAAAATCAAGCCTGACATGCTTGCTAAACACAAGTGTGTTTTTGGGTGAGCTTTCTCGCCCATCTGCTTTCTTATCAGGGGTTGCTATGACACTACTAGGCAAAAAGTCTCCACCAGCCACTGCATCTCCCTCTCTGCTGGACTCCAAAGCAGTTTCACTTTCAAACCTATTCTCACAGCCTGGATCTTAAGCTAAAATCCCCTCATTTTCCTCATTGAAAGAATCATCCACCACTCTCCCGGGCTCTGGAATACCAATCCCCTCGTCTTCATATGGCTGAACCACAACACTCGCCTCCTTCCTCGTTTTCTCGTTGGGCTTGCTCAATGGCCGCTCGGATGCAGAGCTCCCGCGCCCGAAGCCCTGCCAAACTGCTCCGCTCGGAGATGGCCTCCATCACGATGGCGTCAATGGACAAGCAAGCGGCGTTGTAGTGCTTGGCCATGGTCACAGCCGCCCCTGTCTTCCCTGCGAAGATCGGATAAAGAGATCACAGCAAACTCTCAAGACAGGCAAAAGCACTGAAAGAGTCAAAAGGCAGCTTAACACGGAAAGAAGTCTTTAAAAGATTTCCATAGGTGGAAAGGTTTGCAGCTCTCTCTTATGGGTAGGGCTTCAGCTATAGAGATACATGTGCCACCAACGTTGCTGTTTCTGTTTCAAGCCTTGCCAATTATACTGAATGACATTCCATTTAAACAATGGCAAAAAAAGAGAGATCTATCCGTATTTATTTGGCAAGGAAAAAGACCATGGCGTAGATTCAAAGTATTACAAAACAATAAGACAAGAGAAGGACTGAGTCTTCCTAGTCTTAAAACCAACTGTCATTGCATGCTCTTTGACTCGGTTGAAGAACTGGTCGTTTTTGAGAAAAAAATTTTATCGTGTCAGAAGGAACTTGAGAAACTTTGAAGTTGTGTCCTTACATGGGAAGCTGGAGTTGACAGATGGGAGCTCACTCCACTTAAAAATCCACGTTTTTAGGCTGGATCAGAAGGAGTCAAGAGTGGGGACTAACCTAATCTCATTTCGGAGGGTATTCCAAGCAGGCAGGGTGGATTTCACTGCATCTGAGGGTGCATCTGCACTGCTAGATGTCATACGTTCTGTAGCTGATGGTGCTTGGTGATGGAAGGGTTAATGTAAGTATTAGTTCTAAAGGGTTTAGTAATCTGTAAGTAAGAGTTCATGGGTGAAAGCAATTAAGGGTGGAGGTATGCAAGAGATAGGTTGCAGCTGGGTGTTACTGGATTTAAGGAGCGAGCCTTGAAAGTGATCTTGGTGGTGGATGCTGCTGGTTTTCCCCCCAGGTCTGTTGGATTTTCGGTATCCTGACCTGTCTTCTGTAATCTTGGAACCCTGGAACCTTGAACCTTTGGTCTGGCTTTTGACTATGGTATTGACTCTTGATCCCAGGACTTTGTTTATTGAACTTTTGGCATTTGACCACTGGATTGGACCCTTTGACTACGGTGTAGCTTTTGCTATCAGTTTTTGTTTACTCTGTGGTTGAGTGCTATCTTTCTGTTTTATATTTTGCTCTATTAAAACAGCCAGCAAGTAAGTGCTGTTTACATTAAACTGTTTGATAAAACTGGGAGTTTGATTCATCTCTACCTAAATAAGGTAGAGCCCTAGCAACGTGACATTGAACAAGGATGAGAACTTGGCGTGATTCTAAACAATGCTTCATTTGACTACACATCCCAAACTTGAGACTTTTATCCCCTCGTTAGCTAGGTCACTAGCAATCAGAAATTGGTTTCTCTTTACTTGAGGCTTTGTTATTGTTTTCTGTGGGAGTTTGGTTCATCTCTACCTAAATAAAGCTGAGCCCTGGCAACATGACACTATATAAAATCCAGGTTATCTGCTTTGTACTGGGTTATATGGCAGTATGTACTCGTATAATACATGTTCCTTCTATACTGGTGTATAATACAGATTATGAAAGCAGGTAATCCACATTATCTGCTTTGAAATGGATTATCTGAGTCTACACTGCCATACAATCCAGTTCAAAGCAGTTAATCTGGGTTTTATATGGCAGTGCAGAAAGGAGTCCAGTTCAAAGTGGACACTCTGGACCATCTGCTTTGATTATATGGATTATATGGCAGTATAGATCCTGCACTAGGGCCCTTCTTCACTGACACAGAATCCAGAAAATCAAGGTGGATAATCCACATTATCTGCTTTGAACTAGATTGTCTGAGTCTACACTGCCATACGATTCAATCCAAAGCAGATAATCTGGATTTTATCAAGATGTGTAGAAGGGGCCTTAGTCTCAGGCTGTATATCCATTGGCCGATATCCAGGATCCCAGATTATCTGCTTTGAACTGGATTATATGAGTCTCCACTGCCATATAATCTGTGATAAGAAGATCATCTGGGATCAAATCCAGAGATATAGGGCAGTGTAGAAGGGTGCTCTAGGTTAGAGTGTTCTACACCAGAAGTCTCTAGGTTTGAAGGTTCTAAGTTTGAAGAGCCCTTTCCACAGCTCTTCTTTTTGGATAGATGCACAAAGAATCTTTTTCGTTTTAGGTTATAATGATCTAAGTTGGGGTGTTCTAGGTCATTGGCCTCTAGACCAGAAGCCTCTAGGATAGAAGGTTCTGAGAAGAGCACTTTCCTCAGCTTTTCTTTTCGGACCACCACATGAAGAATATTCTCAGTTTTAGGTTAGAATGATATTAGTTAGGTTCTATGCCGTTGTGGTCTAGGTTGGTGTGTTCTAGATCAGGTTCTAGGCTAGAAGGTTCTACGCTAGAAGAGCTCTTTCCCCAGCTCTTCTCGGATTGCCACACAAAGAATCTTCTTTGTTCTCTAAATTGGTGTTCTAGGTCACGGGGCTCTGGGTTAGCATGTTCTAGACAGGAATGCTCTGGGTTAGAAGGTTCTAAGTGATAAGTGCCCTTTCCTCGGCTCTTCTTTTCGGATTGACGCACAAAGAATCTTTCTTGTATTAGGTTAAAATGATCTAAGTGTGGGTGTTCTAGGTCACTGGGTTCTAGACCAGAAGCCTCTAGGATAGAAGGTTCTGAGAAGAGCACTTTCCTCAGCTTTTCTTTTCGGACCACCACATGAAGAATATTCTCAGTTTGAGGTTAGAATGATATTG
The DNA here is from genome assembly GCF_025583915.1 of Anolis sagrei ordinatus. Classification (NCBI taxonomy): domain Eukaryota; kingdom Metazoa; phylum Chordata; class Lepidosauria; order Squamata; family Anolidae; genus Anolis; species Anolis sagrei. Next base: position 1,735,943 of record NW_026847993.1, on the reverse strand, counting down.
GTTAGGTTCTATGCCATTGTGGTCTAGGTTGGTGTGTTCTAGATAGGGATCTAGGTCAGAAGGTTCTACGCTAGATAGCTATTTCCCCAGCTCTTCTTGGATTGCCACGCAAAGAATATTCTTTGTTCTCTAAATTGGTGTTCTAGGTCATGGGGCTCTAGGTTAGCATGTTCTAGACAGGAATGCTCTGGGTTAGAAGTTACTAAGTCAGGGGTTCTCAACCTGGGGTCCCCAAATGTTTTTGGCCTACAACTCCCAGAAATCCTAACAGCTGATAAACTAGCTGAGATTTCTGGGAGTTGTAGGCCAAAAACATCTGGGGACCCCAGGTTGAGAACTACTGTTCTAAGCGATAAGAGCCCTTTCCTCGGCTCTTCTTTTCAGGCCACCGAAAAAAATATTCTCCGTTCTAGGTTAGAATGTTATTAGTGAAGAGCAAGGTGTGGATGGAGGGGGCCCTCTCTGTGCCGGCCGTACCTGTCAGGGGGGCTCCGTGGATGATGATGGCGATGCCCCTGCGGTTCCTGGCCGCCCGCCCCTCCGGAGAGATGTCAATGCCCAAGTGGCGCGCAATGGCCTTGGAGACGGGGTTGTTGTCCAGCTCTCCCACGGCCTCCTTGTGCTTGGCCACCAGGCTGAGCTGGCTCCCTGCTGATGGAAGAAGGGAAAGGAGGCCTCAGTGGGCTCAGCGTGCCAAACCCTCTCCGGTTTGTGTTTAGGAAACCTTGTCAAGTGTTGGTAACACAACTGAGACAACAGTCCCATTGGAGACTACAGCTGCCTCTTTGGAAGCCTCCCGCCAGGTGGCAGCAGAGTGTCGCTTTGGAGTTGGGCCTCCATCCCTTGGCCGTTGAGTCTCTGGGAGCAGGGAAAGCAACGCGGCCGTGCATTTGGAGACGCAATGAGACCCGCTCCTCACCTTGCGCTTGGCATTTGTCCGTCCCCTCTTCTTCCTCTTCCTCCTCCTGGTCCAGCTTAGATTCTATCCTGAAGCTCCGGTTGTCCTCATGGACCGAGAGGGAATGAAGGAGCGAGCCAACTGTTGAGACGGTTTGCCCGGTGCTGGAAGGCTGAGGCCTCATTCCGGGCTCAGAAAGGGGTGCCACGTCTTCGTCTACTGCAGTGGGGAGGGAAGGATGGCACAGTGAACCCAAGTGGCCCCGTCAATGGGCAACACTCTCTGGGTTTTATTGAGCAGCTATAGAAGGTTCTGAGCCATCTCAGAGGTTCTGAGGCGTCCCAGGGAGGCCGAATCTGCGTTCCTTCAAACCGCGTATACGGAAACCCCTCGGGCCCCCGTATCCGCAAGTTGACGGATCGACTCCATTTCGATGCCATATTTTTCCTAACTCAATTCTAACCCTATCTGCCATCTCACTTTTTGCATTTCGGGCTCCTACGCTCAGGGAATAACCTTTGGTTTATTAAGAATATTTTTAAGGAAAACAGCTGATTGTCAAAATCCGAGCCTCACTGCTGCTGCTGCGCTGTCGCTGTTCTTGCCGCTTCTTCGTCTTTCTGGAGCCCCCTGCCCTGGAGACTTGATGCGGTTACCCCACAGGGCTTCCAGGGAGCAGACCGATCACCAGGCTCCAGCCCTTGGAAGGAGCTATAGTTTCCCAAGAACCAAGGACAAACTTCGACCTCAGCGCTGCAGGGCTCCCTCTTTTGGCTCAGTGGAAATCACCAAGCTCCTTTTTGTGACTTTTGGACTTTCTGCCATATGAGTGCACCAAGCCAGAAGGAAAGCCTGCACGATGGTGACTTACAAGTGTGGGCACCACAATTGAAGGGAGACATTGACAAGCTAGAATGTGTCCAGAGGAGAGTGACCAAAATGATCAAGGATCTAGAGAACAAGCCCTATGAGGAGTGGCTGAAAGAGCTGGGCATGTTTAGCCTTCAGAAGAGAAGGCTGAGAGAAGACAGGATGAGGGCCAGGGATCAAGAGGTGAGGGGAATATGTCATAGGGAGGGGGAAGCAAGCTTGTTTTGCTGCCCTGGAGACTAGGATGTGGAGCAATTGCTTCAAACTACAGGGAAGGAGAACTTCCCAACTGTGAGAGCTGTTCAGCAGTGGAACTCTCTGCCCCGGAGTGTGGTGGAGGCTCCTTCTCTGGAGGCTTTGAAACAGAGGCTGCATGGCCATCTGTCAGGGGTGCTTTGATATGCAGCAATTGCTTCAAACTACAGGGAAGGAGAACTTCCCAACTGTGAGAGCTGTTCAGCAGTGGAACTCTCTGCCCTGGAGTGTGGTGGAGGCTCCTTCTCTGGAGGCTTTGAAACAGAGGCTGCATGGCCATCTGTCTGGGGTGCTTTGAACGCAATTTTCCTGCTTCTTGGCAGAAAGGGGTTGGACTGGATGGCCTTTTTGGGGAGGAAAATGCAATCTGATAATTAAACAGGACATAGTGTATTTAGTGTTGCAAAAAGAAGAAATCGAGAAAGAAATCGATTGTGTTTAAGTGCAGGCCAAGGTCTTTAGGGACTGTACCCAGTGTGCCCATCACCACTGGGACCTCTTGAATGACTTGTGCCAGAGTCTTTGCTGTTTGATCTTTAAATCCACTCACCGGTTTCCACATTGGTGGCCTCCTGGTCACCTAGGATCTTCTTCTGTTCCTCATAGAACTCCAGGACTTCGGGGGGCAGCTTATCCCCAGGGATGCGGGGCGGCAGCAGCAGGACGTGGTGGGAGTCGTAGCCCTTCAGCATGCGGAGGATCTGGGAGAAGGAAGGAAGGAAGGCATGCCATCACTCTGTGGGCCCACAGAACCCAGCATCAAGCCCAGAACCAGGGACCGGTTAAGGCTCCACCAGGCAAGGTAACAAAGCCTTGAGTAGGATGCTGTACCCCATTTGTCGCTGCTGTTTTCATGGGCATATTTTAATTTGACATGCACTTGTATTTCTTCAGTTCTAAGACACATTTTCCTCCTACATAAATATCCCTAAAAATTGGGCATGACTTAGGATCACAGGTGTATCTGATGTCCTTTTGTTGGTGGAGGTGGTACTGAAATTAGGGAGCATCTTATGATCGATGGCGTCTTACCATTGAAGAAATACGGTAGGTAAATAGATATAAATAGATGATTGGGTGGGTGGGTGGGTGGGTAAATGGGTAGATGGATAGATGGATGGATGGATGGATGGATGGATGGATGGATGGATGGATGGATGGACGGACAGATAGATGGACGGATAGATGAATGGACGGATAGATGGATTGATGGATGGATAGAAGGATGGATGGATGGATGGATGGATGGATGGATGGATGAGTGGATGGCTAGACAGATGGATACAAGGATGGAGGGATGGATGGATAGATGGATGGATAGATGGATGGATAGAAGGATGGATGGATGGATGGATGGACAGATGGATAGAAGGAAGGATGGATGGATGGATGGATGGATGGATGGATGGATGGATGGATGGATGGATAGACGGATGGATAGAAGGAAGGATGGATGGATGGACGGATGGATGGATAGACAGATGGATAGAAGGATGGATGGACGGATGGATAGACGGATGGATAGAAGGATGGATGGATGGATGGATGGCCAGATGGATGAACAGATGGATGAATGGATGGATAGATGGGATGGATGGATAGATGGATGGATAGATGGATGGATAGAAGGATGGATGGATGGATGGATGGATGGACAGATGGATAGAAGGAAGGATGGATGGATGGATGGATGGATGGATGGATGGATGGATGGATGGATAGACGGATGGATAGAAGGAAGGATGGATGGATGGACGGATGGATAGACAGATGGATAGAAGGATGGATGGACGGATGGATAGACGGATGGATAGAAGGATGGATAGAAGGATGGATGGATGGATGGCCAGATGGATGAACAGATGGATGAATGGATGGATAGATGGATGGATAGAGAGAGTCCTTGGGGTCCCTTCCAGCTCTATGATAGGTAGATAGATAGATAGAGGGTGAGAGAGGGGGGGGGGGGGGGGGAGAGAGAGAGATCCTGTATTTCTTTGATTGTAAGACACGCTTTTTTCTCTATCTAAACATATCTCAAAATGGGATGTATCTTACAATAACAGGTGTATCTTATATACTTCTGTTGTTGTTGGTATTGAAATGAGGGTGCACCTTACAATCGATGGTGCCTTACAACTTAAGAAATACAGTAGGTAGATAAGGGTACAAATATAGATGGATGGATAGATAGAGATGGATAGTTGAGTTGGTGAATAGATGATATATAAATACAGATAGCCCTTGGGGTCGCTTCCAACTCTAAGATTCTATGATAGGTAGGTAGATACCGTATTTTGTCTATGCAAAGACACACTTCCCCCCTCTATAAACATCTCTGAAATTAGGGTGTGTCTTATGATCAATGGCGTCTTACAAGTGAAGAAATACAGTTGCTATAGTCAACCTTCTCTAGATCTTCTCGATGCCAAATTGGGTCTGTTCTGGTTTTAATGTCATAAAGCACCTTGAGTCTCAGGATTGGCAAAGATGGGATAGATAAGCAAACAGCCAAAGAAGTAATCCCTTCCTTCCCCCCTCCCCAAAATAAATCCATGGGGCCATTCTAGAGCCTGCGTTCCTGGCCGAGGGGAGGGTCCAGCGCATCTCTTACCCGTTCTTCTAGGAGATATTGCTGGTCGAACTCCAAGGAGTAGAACTCGATGGGGAAGGAGCAGGGGTTCTTCACCACCACCTCGGCCTCGTCACCCGAGGCGTAAGGCAGGAGGGGGCCCAGTTCCACAATGGAGGGGTTGAACTCCAGGCGCGGCTCGAGGCCTTGTCCTGAGACGGTCAGCACCAGCTGCTGGGTGCTCTGGGCGATGCTCAGGATCATGTAGTGGCGGTAGGACTTCTAGGGAGACAAACATCGGAGGGGGGTCTGTCATTATGGGCAATCCCCGAGTTACAAACGACTCCAAGCGAAGAACGGGGCTGGACTAGATGGCCTTTGGGGGTCCCTTCTACATCTAGTGTGGGTGGGTGGGTGGATGGGTAAATGGGTAGATGGATAGATGGATGGATGAACAGAGGGATGGATGGACAGATGGATGGGTGGATGGATGGATAGACGGATGGATAAACCAATGGGAAGAAGGATGGATAGAAGGATGGATGGATGGATGGACGAATGGATAGAAGGATGGATGGATGGATGGATGGATGGATGGATGGATGGATGGATGGATAGATAGATAGATGGATGGATAGACATATGGATAGAAGGATGGATAGAAGGATGGATGGATGGATAGATGGATGGATAGAAGGATGGATGGATAGATAGATAGATAGATAGATAGATGGACAGATGGATAGAAGGATGGATGGATGGATAGATGGATGGATAGAAGGATGGATAGATAGATAGATAGATAGATAGATAGATAGATAGATAGACAGATGGATAGAAGGATGTACAGAAGAAGGGATGGATGGATGGATGGATGGATGGATGGATGGATAGACGGATGGATAGACGGATGGATAGACGGATGGATAGACGGATAGATAGAAGGATAGATGGATGGATAGAAGGATGGATGGATGGATGGATGGCCAGATGGATGAACGGATGGATGGATGGATAGAGATAGTCCTTGGGGTCCCTTCCAGCTCTATGATAG
>NW_026847993.1:1679991-1730194 GCF_025583915.1 Anolis sagrei ordinatus | reverse complement strand
GTAGGTAGGTAGATAGAGGGTGAGGGGGGGGGGGGGAGAGATCCTGTACTATATCTATCCCATATATATATATATATATATATATATATATATATGCCGTCCCTGAGTGACAAACATCCAACTATAATATGATAGATATCATATTATAGATTTGGAAGGGGCCTCCAAAGGCCATCCAGTCCAGCCCTGTTCTTAACTTGGAGTTAAGAACTCCAAGTTAAGAACAGGGCTGGACTGGATGGCCTTTGGAGGCCCCTTCCAAATCTATAATATGATATCTATCGCGCGCGCGTGTGTGTGTATATAATGCAGTCACTGAGTTACAGACATACAACTTACAAACAACGTTTGGTTAAGAACGGGACTGGACTAGATTGCCTTTGGGGGTCCTTTCCAAATCTATGATATGATATGATATCTATCTCATATACACACACACATACATACATATATACATAGCCTCAGAGTTACAGACATTTGACTTGCAAACAAATCCTAATTAAGAACAATGGGTTTGGGGCAACAAGGAATGAAATCTCCCCCTTGAAAGGAAGGGAAATCCACTCCTGGAAGAGTCATGATCAGGAGGAAAAGGGGTCTCCTCCACTTGTTTCCACAACAAGCCAATCTGTTAGGGATTGTGGGAGCTGAAGTCCAAAACACTTGAAGGAGGGGCGAAGTTTTCCCATGCCTGTCCTAGGGCCAAAAGCCTCACGAGTGCCAAGGACACTGTGCTTCTATTGCCCACCCACTCCATGGAGAGCAGATCCGGGATGTCCAGGGCAGGGTGTGCCTTCACGCCTACCTCTTCCCTTGGGGCAAACTTGACCTGGACGTTGAGCCGCTCTCCGGGGCCCAGGATCCCGTAGGGAGGGATCATCTCAAAGACAAAGGGCTTGGTCTTCAGTTCATGGCGCAACTTCCGCCGCAAGGCCGCTGGCATGTGCTTGTCCACCTGAGGAGCAACCAAGTCACTATCACAACTGGACCTTTGTGCTGCTGCAAGAAGACCTCTGGGAATAACCCTCTGATTTTAAAACACCACATGTTGAGTAGGAAAACAATCCTTTTTTATTGAAGATAAGTAAAAGCAGCAAAGTAAAAAAACACTTTAAGGGAATAGGTAAATCCAATTAGGTAAGAAGATAAGCAGGAACAAATTAGTCCAAGGTAGGGTTCAGCAAAGTTAAAAAAACAAAGTCCAGACATCTGCAATAAAATCCAAAGAAACAAGGAAACAATCCAAGGCATGAATAGGTAATCACAAGAGACAAAGAGTCAAAACATACAGCAAGAAATCCTTAAACAGGAATCTTCCAAGCAAGGCTTCCATGAGACAAGAGCAAGAACTTAGCAGGATTCTAAAACGATGCTTCATCTGACTATATTTCCCATGCTTGAAACTTTATACCACTAAGCCATTCCAAGGATTCAGAAATTGGTTTCATTTTCCCCGAATGTCTCTCATCCTTATCTGATGAAGCCTGGCAGAACGCCGAAGGCCTTGGTCAAGCTGTCTGTTTTGGCTAATTTCCACCCGCCTGTCTATATGCTCATTAGTTTCTGCAGGTGCCGAGTTGTTTTCAAGCCCCGAATCCTGGGAACTCTCTGGGAGCAATTCAGGGAGTAAACTTTCATCCCTATACCCTGTAGAAACATTCTCATGAGAAACTACACTTTGAACCAGCGTCTCTATGTCATTCTCTGCATTAATATCATTGACCAAACCATTGCCATCTTGAACCTCATTGACATCATTTCTCACCTCCAAAGCACCTTGATCTTGAAACATAATCCCATTGCAAAGACAGAGACTAAGGAAAGCCAAGGACTAAGGAAAGGGGAAAGGGAAGCCTGCTTTACCTTCTTCATTTGCTCGCTGCTGTGAGCAAACCACTCGCAGTTCACCTGCAGCTGGTTGTGAAGCTGGATGGTCTCCACTTGGCACTGGCCGCACTGGACTGCAGAGAAGTCCAGGTTCTCGTTGGACATGCAGAGGGACGGCATGATCACCGTGGCCCGGAAGGAGACGTGGAAGGTGGGCCCGGAGATCACCTAGAATCATAAAAGTTGGAAGAGACCCCAGAGGCCATCTAGTCCAACCCCATTCTGCCAGGCAGGAAAAGCACCATCAAAGCCCTCCTCTGTTAAGGAGCTTCCACCAAAGTGAGCTCTTACAATCAGGAAGTTCTTCCTAATCTTGAGTGGAATCTCCTTCCCTGCAATTTGAATCCATGATTCCATTGAGTCCTAGTCTCCAGAAAAGCAGAAAACAAGTCTCTCCCTCTTCCTTATGACATCCTATGAAGTCTCCTCTCAACCTTCTCTTCTGAGGCTAAACAAACCCAGTTCTTTAAGATGCTCCTCAGAGAGATTTTTCATGGTCTCCAGACCTTTGGTCCTTTTGGTTTCCCTCCTCTGGACCCCTTCCATAGAGTCATAATCCCTCTTGGATTGCTTTGCCCAGAACGGGACACAGTCTTATTCCAGGTACAGAGGGCTGACCAAAGTGGAATAGAGGCACCATGACCTCCCTCAACCTGGACACTATTCTCCTTTGAATGCAGCCCAAAATCCCATTGGCAATTTGAGTTGCTGCATGACATTGAACCTTTGTGTCTGCAGGACTGCTGACTGAAAGATCAGAGGTTCAAATCCAGGGAGCTGGGTGAGCTCCCATCTGTCAGCTCCAGCTTCCCATGCGGGGTCATGAGAAAAGCCTCCCACAGGCAGAGGCAGCCCTAGGTAATTTTCAACGGTAAGCAAACAGTATTTTGGTGCCCCCCCCCCCAACCAATCACTGATATATATTTTCTGTTCGTCGTGGGAGTTCTGTGTGCCATATTTGGTTCAATTCCATCATTGGTGGAGTTCAGAATGCTCTTTGATTGTAGGTGAACTATACATCCCAGTAACTACACTTGCCGCACTTGCTCCCTTGCCTGGCCGCTTTGGGTCCGGAGGCGTGCCTGAAGACCCCGGCATGTGCACCAAAGTCACCTCTTCTCCTGACTTTCTCCTCAGCCATTGGGACCAAGAGAGAGAGAGAGAGAGGTGGAGATGCCCACCTTTCCTGAAGGTAGGCGCAAAAACAAAGGAGGGAGCGGAGGTGGGAGATACCTCCAGCCTCTCTCTCTCTCTCTCTCTCTCTTGGTCCCAATGGCTGAAGAGAAAGTCAGGAGAAGAGGCAACTTTTGGTGCACACGCTGGGGTCTTCAGACACGCCTCTGGACCTGAAATGGGCCAGGCGCGGCGGCTCCGCCCCTTGGCCCACCTGCGGATTTGGGAGAGGAGAGGAGGCGGGTGGAGCGCCGGGGGATCGGGAAAGGGAGCCGGTCATGGGGAAGGGATCGAACGCGGAGAACGATTGAGCGCCGGCTCTGCTCGCGCACCCGGTGGCCAGGTGGAGCAGGAACGAGAGGGGCGAGGCGAGGCTCAAGGGCCCGGCCCCTTTGGGAAGAGGATCGCCCGGCAGCGAGGCAAGAAAGCCGAGGCTCCCCCCGGACTGCTAGGGCTGTTGTGAGCTGAGGGGGCGCTCCTCAAGTGGCGGTCGAGGGGCATTTACAGAGGCGCCTCTGCGCCCCTGGCAAAAAAAAGTGTTCTGCGACCGCTTACTTCCCGTAATGGACGAGCCGCCCCTGCCCACAGGTAAAACATCCTGGCAACATCCTTGCAAATGGTCAATTATCTCACTCCAGAAGCGACTTGTAGTTTCTCAAGTCGCTCCTGACACAAAAAAGAAATCACATTGTTGGATCATGTTTAACTTGTTGTCCATTAAGACTCCAAGACCCCTTTCACAAGTATCTCCGTTGCGGAGCTCGGCATCACCCGTCCTGTCCCTGTGCATTTGAAAAATGGAGCAAGGTGCGTAGGCCCCTCTGAACACGACCTGTGGGGGAAATGCGTGCCCCTCTTTTGCACAGCATGGCACATGCCAACAGTTAGTGGGTATTACAGTACTTGGCAGTAGGAGAGTGTGAATCTACTCTGGTTTCGTTTCCATTTCGAGAAGAATCCTCCCCAAAATGGAACAAAATCAGAATGGATTCGGTGCTGTTTTGCACACACCTACTTGGCAGGGGTCGAGCTCCCTTGAAAAGGAACTGCAAGGTGACCGAGAAGCCTCAGCCTCCAGAACAGGCCAGACCATGCAGTTGACCATGCAGTTTCCTCCCCCTGCTTCCTTTTTCCAAACCCTGAAGGACTTTATCCTGATTCCGCAGGTCCAGGAGAGAGCGTGCTCTCGGAGAAAGGGATCTGATCCCATTTGGGGTTGCAACCGACACCGCTGACCCTCTCTTTGCATTCTGGCCAGGGTCTGAAGCCTGTGGTGCATCTCTGGGTCTGATCCCAGGAAGCAAGGGAAGGAGGGAGGGAGGCTGTGCAGGGCAGCGTCACCTTGATGGGCAGGACAACCTCCACTTCTCCGAGGGGCCGGTTGGCGCTCTGCGGGTCAAAGAGCACGGCAAAGGTCTCCGTCTCGCAGAAGGGAAGGTTCTTCACACGATCCAACCCGGTGCAGAAACCTGCCTCCAAACAGCAACAGAATTCTCCCTCAGAATAGATTGGGGGGCAGCAAGAGGAGGCCAGCACCCCATCTTCTGGGCCTCCTGAAAACACTCATGAGGGGTGGTCGAGGGAAGGAAAGGTAAGGAAACGGACTTGATTGGAAAAGGCTTGAGAATGCCTCCCAATGTCTGTTTCCCTTTTACCTGAGTCCTGCAGGTTCCGCGTGTCTGCATAAAAAGAGACGGGGAAGGGACTGGTGTTGGTGATTTTGACGATGTGGCTCCGGACGGTGCCCAGGATGATGTAGCCAAAGTCCAGGATGTACTCCGGGAGCTGTGCCCTGGAAAAGAGGAAGGAAGGAAGCTGTCATCTATCATGTTCTGTAGTTGGTGGTGGTTGGTGGTGGTAGGCCTAGCAACTGGTGATGGAAGGGTTAATGTAAGTCTTAATTCTAAAGGGTTGAGTAATCTGTAAGTAAGAGTTCATGAGTGAAAGCAATTAAGGGTGGAGGTATGCAAGAGATAGGCTGCAGCTGGGTGTTTCTGGATATAATGAGCTAGCCTTGGGAATGATTGGTGGTAGATGCTTCTGGTTTCCCCCCAGGTTTGTGGATTTTCGGTATTCTGGCCTGTCTCTTGAACCCTTAGAACCCTGTAACCTTGAATCTTTGGACTGGCTTTTGACTACAGTATGGACTCTTGATCCCTGGACTTTGTTTGTTGAACTCTCGGCATTTGACCACTGGACTGGACCTTTTGACTACAGTGTTATCTTGAACATGCAACAGTGTTTGCTGTTTTTGTTTTATATTCTGTGGCTTTATGTTTTATATTTTGGACTGTTAAAACAGCCAGAAAGTGCTACTTTAATTAAACTGCTTGATATAAACTGGGTATTTGTCTGGTTCATCTCTACCAAATAGCGGCAGAGCCCTGTCATCATGACAGAAGCCTTCAACAATACAGTCTTGGTGAACCCCTTGCCGGATCCTTGGGTGGCCCTCCTTGAACCTGAACTGCCTCCAAGGGCTGAATAAGTAGCAGCATTTCCCACCCACCCACCCCCACCTACAGGCGGACCCTTCCCCAAAATCCAACCAATGAAGGGAGCCTCCATATCGGGAGGACCCTTCGGTCGCAGCCCAGCCACCTACTTGATCCCCTTTTCACCCAAACACCACACAGATGAACAAGAATTACAAATTTATTAAGAAAAGGGCATCTAAAACTGTTTCAAAATACATCAATAAGATAGATTTCCAGAAGCTTAACAAAAAGCAAGGACCAAGTCTGAATCAGAATTCCAAAATCACTTAAACTGTAACCCCAGGGTTCTTGCACTTGCAAGTAGAATTATATCCAAAAGCTTGAAAACATAAACATGACCATAATCCAAAGTCTTCATTCTACCAAAGGCTTGAAACAAGATTTATAATCCAAACAGGAGACCTGGAACTTAAACAGGGAAACCAGAGACAGACCCAAGAACAGAATTCCTAACTCGGAGCTTCCAAGACAGGCGACTTGACACATGAAAATCCAATGTTGATCTCCACACCAGACATTGACTCCAATTCCTTAACATACTCACTCTAGCCCATAACATCATTCCCTCTCACATCTGGGTTCCCTTTCTTTATCTTTCAGACTCTGGGAACAATGAATTTGTCTCTGTTTCGCACTATCCCTTCTGAGCTGCAAACACTGGGTTATCTGTAACCCTCCAGGTCTCTTCCACATTCCTTTCAGAGTCAATCCTTGGCTGATACTCATGAGAATCACTGCCTGCTTTACCGACAAAAGATCTACCCAAATCATTCCCATTGACCCAAAAAATACTTTTGCTTTTTCCCACAGGCTCAAGCAGAAAATCCTAATCCTCATCCTCAGAGATTTCACAGGCCTCAACACCCTCCAGCACTCACTTGACCAGCTTCCGGCGCACTTTTTGGTTGATGCCAATGGAGTCCTCCGAAGGGTCGTTGCCCGCCAGGAGCCGCTGCTGCTCCAGGGCATGCTCTTGGATCAGCAGCCTCTCCACTTCCATTTGCAGCTGGGCATCCATCTGTAGAAGCCAAGAAGACAACAGTCAGCAAGCCGCCCTTCCACTTTCAACATGGTGGGGTGGGCAGAAGGGCATCATGGGAGTTGAGCACCCTCCAATAGGATGACTCCTCCCCTCTCCATCTCTTGTTTTCCCAAAACAATTTTGATTGATAAAATATAGGAAATATAGGGTCGCCCTGAGTTTGAAATGCCTTGAAGGCACACAACAACAACAACAATCCCAATTAACTTGACTCTCTCGTCACTCAAAATACTGGGAAGCTTATGTTGGTTGAAACACTGGGAAGTTTTTCAGGAATTCTTTAACCTGAAGCAGAGTTTCTCTGTTCAACCCTCCAAGCAATATTAAAGTACTGTCTATAGCAGTGGTTCTCAACCTGGGGTCCCCAGGTGTTTTGGCCTACAACTCACATAATTCCCAGCCAGTTCACCAGCTATTAGGATTTCTGGAGTTGAAGGCCAAAACATCTGGGGACCCCAGGTTGAGAATCACTGGTCTATAGTATGAGCCATACTTGCAACAAACAACAAACACAGGAGCTTCTTTCCACAGGATGGTGTTACCTTATGTTACAGGTATTTACATTATCCACAGCTCTCTCCAGCATCCTCCAATTCACCATTCATCATCACATCACCCAACCGCAACTTACTCTGTTGGTGTTCTTATATACACTTGCACGATGCAATGTTCCATTCATGCTTTCATTATCTTATACATCTGGTGCAAACCCTTGTGCAGAGGAATGTGTTCATGTTCCTTTCAAACTCTAGTTCAGCCCCCAACAGCCCCCAATGAGCAAGGGTCTGGAGAACAAGCCCTATGAGGAGCAGCTTAAGGAGCTGGGCATGTTTAGCCTGAAGAAGAGAAGGCTGAGAGGAGGCATGATGAGGGCCATGTATAAATATGTGAGAGGAAGTTATAGGGAGGAGAGAGCAGATCAAGGGTCTGGAGAACAAGCCCTATGAAGAGTGGCTTAAGGAGCTGGGCATGTTTAGCCTGAAGAAGAGAAGGCTGAGAGGAGGCATGATGAGGGCCATGTATAAATATGTGAGAGGAAGTTATAGGGAGGAGAGAGCAGATCAAGGGTCTGGAGAACAAGCCCTATGAAGAGTGGCTTAAGGAGCTGGGCATGTTTAGCCTGAAGAAGAGAAGGCTGAGAGGAGACATGATGAGAGCCATGTATAAATATGTGAGAGGAAGACAGGGAGGAGAGAGCAGATCAAGGGTCTGGAGAACAAGCCCTATGAGGAGCGGCTTAAGAGCTGGGTATGTTTAGCCTGAAGAAGAGAAGGCTGAGAGGAGATATGATAGCATGTGAGAGGAAGCCACAGGGAGGAGGGGGCAAGCTTCCTTTCTGCTTCCTTGGAGACTAGGACGCAATGGAACAATGGCTTCAAACTACAAGAGAGGAGATTCCATCTGAACATGAGGAAGAACTTCCTGACTGTGAGAGCCGTTCAGCAGTGGAACTCTCTGCCCCGGAGGGAGTGTGGTGGAGGCTCCTTCTTTGGAAGCTTTTAAACAGAGGCTGGATGGCCATCTGTCAGGGGTGATTTGAATGCAATTTTCCTGCTTCTTGGCAGAATGGGGTTGGACTGGATTCTAGGATTCTTGGCTTAACAAGATTGAGGAGCCCTATTCTATGTCCTTAAAAATGGCTGCTGTGTAACGCTTCCTGGCTCAGTTCACAAACCAAGAGGTAGAGGACAGAGGGAGATCTGGCCTTACCGGCTCCTCCGTGGGCGCTTCCTCCGAGTTGCTGACGGAATCCTTCTGCGATTCCTGCTCCATCCGCTGCCGGGCTTCCCTGAGGAGCGTGCTGTACCGTTCATTTCCTGCAAAAGAGGAAGGGCTGTCAGGAGCAGAGCAAAGGGGAAGGAAGGGGCACAGACCTTGTCGCATTGGGATATAGGGCCGGGCTTTAGCACAGCGGGTTAAACCATGAGCTGCAGAAAATCTTGACAATTGAAAGGTCGACAGTTCAAGCCTGGGTTGGGGTCAGCTTCCAACCGTCAGCCCAACTTCTGCTCACCTAGCAGTTCAAAAACAGTAATGTGAGCAGATCAATAGATACCGCATTGGTGGTGAGGTAATAAAAGGCGCCATGCGGATATGCCAGCAATTCGATCAGGAGAGCGTCTAAAGACAACAAAGCTCCTCGGCATGGAAGATGGAGCATGGAAGATGGAGCTCAGCCTCCAGATGTCAGAGATGGAATGAGATGGGAAGCCTTTGCCTCTGTGGTCCTTATATTTACTTCACTTGTATACCGCTCTTCTCAGCCAATGGCGAGTGGAGGGGATACTCCCTTTTCTATCCTCCTCTATCTTTACTCAAAATGTATGTATGTATGTGTATATATGTATAAAATTTCAGATTTCTATCATATTAATTACACTTACTTTCGTCTGCTGCATATACACATCAGCATCTAATGTCCATGTCCTTGAATATTGGTATAACATATATAATGCATATGTTTACAATTCTTTTGACTGCAACTTAACCTGCACCTCAGAATAGATTCACCTTGCTGAAATCACCAGAACTGCACTCAGACTGAAGTTTTTGTAGTTTATTAATAAGTAAAGATGAAAAGTTTAAAAAGCAAATAATGTTCCAAAGATCAATAAAACATAGCACTGTAAAGCAGAATTCCAAATGGCTTCAATGAAGCAAAGTCCCATGAGAACATCCCAAGACCATGGACACAGGAAAAATGAGCACAAGCTGCTTGGTTGAGCAAGAAGTTGCTCTGATAAAGGTTTGCGTTCAAACCCACTACTTAATACCCTTTGCAATACATGAAAGCATTTCTTTGGCCTCTGACCTCCTTCTTGTTGGCTACTCTCACACTCCTTCGAACTCTGAATTCCAAACGGTCAGACCAATCTAAGATTCCCGTTTCATCAAGGTCAGGCTGCTGACCTCCTTCTTGTTGGCTACTCTCACACTCCTTCGAACTCTGAATTCCAAACAGTCAGCCCGATCTAAGCTTCCCGTATCATCAAGGTCAGGCTGCTGACCTCCTTCTTGTTGGCTATTCTCACACTCCTTCGAACTCTGAATTCCAAACGGTCAGCCCTATCTAAGTTTCCCGTTTCATCAAGGTCAGGCTGCTGACCTCCTTCTTGTTGGCTATTCCCACACTCCTTCGAACTCTGAATTCCAAACGGTCAGCCCAATCTAAGCTTCCCGTATCATTAAGGTCAGGCTGCTGACCTCCTTCTTGTTGGCTATTCTCACACTCCTTCGAACTCTGAATTCCAAACGGTCAGCCCTATCTAAGTTTCCCGTTTCATCAAGGTCAGGCTGCTGACCTCCTTCTTGTTGGCTATTCCCACACTCCTTCGAACTCTGAATTCCAAACGGTCAGCCCAATCTAAGCTTCCCGTATCATTAAGGTCAGGCTGCTGACCTCCTTCTTGTTGGCTATTCTCACACTCCTTCGAACTCTGAATTCCAAACGGTCAGCCTGATATAAAGTTCCCGTTTCCACAAGGTCAGGCTGCTCATTAGTGTCTGCCTGGTTGCCTTTTTGCCTACTCCCAGGCTGAGAACTGTCCTCCTTTTCTGAGTCAATCTGCACCTGGCTAGTTTCAGTATCAAAACATCCTTCCCTGCTGTGGGAAACTGAACTTGCACACCCTGTTCCTCATTGTCTGCAACAGGAACATTTTGAACCTGATTGTGAACCTGAATCCCATCATCCTCGTCAGAGTCACTCTGAGACCCCATCTGAGTCACAACACTATCAGTCTGTGTCTGTGGTTCCAGCTTGGACACAACATTATCCTTAACCATGTGCACTATTTCCTGAGTTTCTGTATATTATTTACATTGGCTTCACCACTTTCTATCCATTCCGTATAGGTCTCTCGTTTATTTTTAATTCCTCCTGTTTTACCCTCCTGTATATCTTCCCAAATGACATACGCTATGGTTCCAGATTGGACCTGACCATAAATATAGTGGTTCTGATATAGTTGCCTCTACCTCGGAAGTTCCTGGGCAGATCCAGGCAGATCCTGGGGAAGATGCCCTCCCCTTTCAAGGTGATCCTGTCGGGTTCCAGGTGGGCCACTTGGATCCGGAACGTCCTTTGGAAGACCTCGGGAACGCCCGGCAGGTAATAGATCTTCAGCACCTGCTCCTTTCCTGATGCGATATAACTCTAGAAGAGGGAGAAGGAGGCTGCTGAAGAGGCAGAAAGGAGCCTCATGCTGTCGGCAGGCGGAGAGGCAACTGCATCCTTCTGGTGGGCCTTTGCAAGGAAGGAAGGAAGGAAAGGCAACGCAGGAAGGACGCCGTGCCCTCAGCGCGACTGCACTCCCTTGCATTTTCCCAGCCTTAGAAAACAGTCGGGATCAGCAAGACACAACATTAGCCAGTGATAAACAGTAGGCCTGGGTAACAACGCAAAAATTTGGTTTTGTAATCGTTTTGTAATTGGGGTGTTTTTTTGTTTCGTTATTTAAAATAATTACAAAATTTTCCAAAAAAAAAGTTCGGTATTAACGAAATTTCGTTAATATTTACAAAACATTTTGTAAAGATGGCGCCCTTTTTTTTCCAATATTTTTAAATATTCACCAAGCCACACAAAGCAACGGAGCCTGGCAGCAACAACAATAGCAGAAACTTTTTTCGCCCGAAGCGCCAAACTTTTGCGGAAGTTAGTCACAGGCTCTTTAAAAAGGATTACAGTCGAAAGGAGGAGAAAAAAGAATGAGGGAAAGTTATGTGAAAGAAAGAAGCGCCCCAAATGCCAAGCCAAACAGCAAAGGCCGGGGTGAATGGATGGCTGGCTGGCTGCCCTTCAAAAGACACAAAGTCCTTCCCCGTTTGAAGGCGCTTCGGCCGAAAGGGGAACGGAGCGGTCCCTTTCTGGGTGTGTGTGTGTGTGTGTGGGCACAGAAAGGGTCCCAAATAGGGAGGGCGGGAGGAGAAGGAGCCTTCAAAGTGGACAATGAAGGGGGAGGGCTGGGTTGGAGCGGGCAATACCTGCGCCACCAGCGGCACCAGCGTCTGCTCCACCGAGCGCGAGTGGATCTGCAGCCCCGGCAACAGCGGCTCCCAGCCCAGCGCCGAGCCCGGAGGGGAGCGTGGCCACGGGCAAACCCCGCTCCCGAGGCTCCCTCCTCCGCCTCCTCCTCCTCCTGCGCCACCGAGGAACGCGGCCATTGCTCCGGAGCCGCACCGCTCGCTCCTTCTCCAGAAGAGGAATGAAGAGGCGGCGGCAGAGAAGCCGGGGCTCCCCCTCGAGGCTCCGCTCCTTTCTCCGCCCTCCCTCTCCCCCTCTTTTTCCCGCCTTCGGACGTCCCCCCCCTCCAGCCAATAGGGTGGCCTCAGAGGGTCGCGCGCGCTCGCTTTGCCCCTCAGGCGGGAAAATTGCCATGCCTTATTCCCCCCACCTTCTGGGTTAATAAACTCTCTCAGGGCCCTTCCACACAGCCCTATATCTCAGGATATCAAGGCAGAAAACCTCACCATATCTGCTGTGAGCTAAGTTGTCTGAGAGCACTTCCACACAGCCGGCGCCGAGAGAGGAGAGCTCCCAGCAAGCATCGGCAGGCGGCCATCTTACGTATTTCCGAAATGGACGGAAATACAAAATTTTTTGGCACCTGCCGTTTCGATATTTAAAAACACTTCCAGGTTAAAAAAAAAGTTTTGTAATCGTTTCGTAATTCAAAAAATAACGAATTTTTTTACGGATTACGAATTAACGAAACGAATTGACCAGCCCTAATAAACAGGCTGCATGAGCACATCCTTGCATTTTGAAAAACCAAGAAACCCAAAGATGAGTTCTCCTGCCAATAGTGTCAGATTCTGTCATTGGAATAAATTAGAGAAATATGCTCCATTGCTTCAGCTTGGTCATGGGAGAACTGTGTGCCAAGTTTGGTTCAATTCCATCGTTGGTGTGGTTCAGAATGCCCTTTGATTGTAGGTGAACTATAAATCCCAGCAACTCCAACTCCCAAATGACAAAATCAACTTTTTTGAGTGAAGGACATACATTGGGTTGTTAGGTGTCTTGTTTCCAAATTTGGTGTCAATTCGTCCAGTGGTTTTTGAGTTCTGTTAATCCCACAAACGAACATTACATTTTTATTAAGATACACATAGTATTTATAATATTATAATGCAATACAATATAATAATACTAATAATAATATATTATAATTCTATATTTTATATTACATGTAATATTACTAATAATATTACAATATAATGGTATAGTACAATATAGTAATATATAATACTGATATTGTGATATGCTAATTGTTGGGGTTCAGCCTGAGTTTGAACCTGATTCTCTGTTTGTACCTCCTGATGCTAATGAAAATATATTTACTGATGCTAATGAAAATGTACTTCCTGATGCTAATGAAAATGTACTTCTTGATGTCAATGCTCCTGAAATTAGTGAGGAAGAAACTTCTGTAGATTTGGAAAATGAAAGTACCAGTGTTCATGAGAATGTTTCAGAGGGAAGCCATGACCTTTCACTCCCTTCTGCACCTGGGAACCTTAATGAGAATAGAAGGGGCCAGATCTGGCAAGACAGAAGTAAATCACTCAGCTTGCGAAGGTCTTCCAGATTAAAAGAAATACAAACAAGGGCTTCAAAGCAGGGAGGCGTTTCACAAAACCAATTCCTCGGCTTTAAGTGCCTTCCGCCGGGCTGACTTTCTCAGTTCAGGCATCGTTTTAGATTGATGAGTACCTTGGCAGTTCTCCCAGTTTCCTTGGCCATCGTCTTGAAAGATTTCTAGGACACCAAGTACGGTTAGAGGATTGCTAACAGGTTCCAGTATTTTGCAGTGTGGTTTTGGGTTTTGATCTTGTTCATGGACATTCATGTTTGCTGATTTTGCTGTGGCTTTTGACTTTGCATTTTTCCTTTATTTTGTAACCATTTTTCATCAATAAAAAATGATTGTTTTTTTCACAGCCAAGTGTGGTGGATAGTTATCTTAGGGCCTCCTTTTCTGCTCTGGGTTGCAACACTAATAATATAATATATTGTATGTATATATATCTTGTAAGCCGCTCTAAGTCCCCTTAGGGGCGATAAGGGCGGAGTATAAATGTTGTAAATAATAAATCAATCAATTTATATAAATAAAAATGTAATATTTGTTTGTGGGATAACATAACTCAGAAACCACTGGATGAATTGACACCAAATTTGGACACAAGACACCTCTCAGGCCAACGAGTGGCCATCACTCATATAAACACTGAAAAACACAGCAGAAGGGACCAAAAAAGGCAAAAAAGCAAAAAGACGCTACAACACATGCGCAAAAACGATCCCCGGCAAACAAAACACACAATAGCATATCATCCACACTTGCTTCCGGACTACAGCTCCCAGCATCCCCTAGACCACGCCCTTTAGGAGAGGAGGATGATCCAAATGCACTGCGTCCAAGATGCAAGCTTTCTTCTCCTTGGATTTGAGAGCATTGCAATCCATTCATATTTCCAATTTCCTATTCCTGGACTGCAACTCCCATCAATCCTCCAGATACTAGCTAGATTAGATAAAGATAAATAGGTAGGTAGATAGATCGATCAGGAGAACTGCTGGGAGTTGCAGTCCAAGGATAGGTGTTGGGGTCCAGCCTCCGCGTGAACCTGAACCTGATTCTCTGATTGCATTTCCTGATGCCACTGAACAGGCTACTGAACATGAATTTGTCCCTGAAGGTTTGGAAACTGTTGATTCTGAGGTCAGTGGCTTGGAAAGTGAAACTACTCATCCTGATGGGAATGTTTCTGAATCAAGCGGTGATAGCTCTCCAGAGGAGCTAGCACCTGCCTTTTTTTAATGAGGATAGAAAAGGACAGATTTGGAAAAACAGGAGTGAATCGCAGAGTCTGCGAAGGTTAAACAGATTAAAGGAAAGGGAGGCACAGGCTTCAAAGTCTGGAGGCGTGTCCTGAAACAGTTTCTTTAGTTTTAAATGTCTCTCCCCGGGCTCTCTCGTTAGTTCAAGCATCGTTTAGACTGAGGCATTACCTTGGCAGATTTCCTGTTTCTCATGGCCTGCATTCCCAGAGGCTTCTAGTTTCCAAGTACGGTTAATGAGATGCTAACATGTTCCAGGTTTTTCTAGTGTTGCTTTTGGAATTTTGATCTAGTTCAGAGATATTCCTGACTGCTGAATTTTACTGTGGCTTTTGGGACTTTTTATTTTCCTCCATTTTGTAACCATTTTTTATCAATAAAAAGGATTGTTTTTTCCTACAGTCAAGTGTGGTGGATTTAATCTTATGGTCTCGTTTCCTGATCTGGGTTGCAACAATAGGTAGAGAAGGAAGAAAGGGGGGAAAGGAGAATGGAAAGAAAAGGGGGGAAGGAAGGGAAGAGGAAGAGAAGGAAGGGAAGAAGAGAAGGAAAGAAAAAAAGGAAGGAAGAAGAGAAAGAAAGAAGGAGAGAAAGAGGGAAAGAGGGAGGGAAGGTTGGCCACAGCAATGTGTGGCAGGTGCAGCTAGTATCTATATAAATAAAAATGTAATGTTTGTTTGTGGTGGAGGCTCCTTCTTTGGAAGCTTTTAAACAGGGGCTGGATGGCCATCTGTCAGGCGTGATTTGAATGCAATATTCCTGCTTCTTGGCAGAATGGGGTTGGACTGGAAGGCCCAGGAGGTCTCTTCCAACTCTTTGATTCTATGATTCTATGATTAACAGAACTCAAAAACCATTGGATGAATTGACACCAAATTTGGGCACAAGACACCTCTCAGGCCAACGAGTGACCATCACTCATAAAAACATTGAAGAAGTGCAACCGTGTGTTACACCAGAGCCGTGTCCGTTCCCACTCACCGTCACAGGCAGCGTCAGGGGAACTCCAGGCGGAGGGCTTTCAGCAGACGCCAAGACGTTGTCAAGGACTGAGTACGCAAACCCAACTTTCCCTGTGTTCCTCAGAACAATCTCCGCCACGGAAATGTGGTTGAAGAGCTGAGAGAGAGAAAAAGGGAACATCCTGAATGAGATGTGGATTGTCAAGGACCCAGGAAGAGGTCAAGGGTAGCAAACTATTGGAGAAATAAGACCCCGGGGAAAGCGCACAGCCCACACAAGGCCAGTGTCTCTCTTAGGAATACTGTATTGACTCAGGTCTAATGCGCCATCAAATCTAATGCACACCTCTATTGTATAAACCCTGAAACCAGAGCTGGCCCTAGGTAATTTTCAATGATAAGCAAACAGTATTTTGGCATGCGCTCCGCCCCCCAACCAATCACTGAAATATATTTTCTGTTCATCGTGGGAGTTCTGCGTGCCATATTTGGTTCAATTCCATCATTGGTGGAGTTCAGAATGCTCTTTGATTGTAGGTGAACTATACATCCCTGTAACTACAACTCGCATATGTCTATTTCCCCCCAATAGCGCCTCAAGAGCGCACCTTGGACAACATCAATTCTACTGCGAATGCTTACTTTGCGTAAGGGGTACAGGGTCTAGGTACAGCCGTACCAGCACAACATCTGTCTCCAAGAGCTCAACGGATGGTCCCTTGGTTTTATTATTTGAGTTGCAGAGAGGCCTGGATAGCAAACCACAGCAGGAGTGACGTAGGCTCTAAAGCATTACCTGAAGTCCGTAGTCAATCTCCTTCCGGTCGAAGGCGTAGCTGACCAGGGAGGCCTCTCCACTCAGGAAGACTTCGTAGGTGGGGCCCCCTTCCACTTCGCAGAGGGCTTTCACGCGAGCGACGATGTCGGCGTGGCCGTAGAAGGTGAAGGACATCTTCTGGGTCTCTTTGGGAAGCAGGGTCCCAAAGAGGGGCATGATGTCGAACACCTGGCAGGAAAAAGAGAGGGAATTGCAGCATGAGGGACAGTCTCCCAAGCAGTGGACATGCCTGACCCCTCACCAGGAATGGCAATCCCCTGGAGCAGCAAAAGAAGGCAGAGCTGCAGGTGTGACACATGGATGGGATCCATTGTATGTGTTGTGACTCAGCTTGACTCTGAGTCTGAAGCTGAGCTCTTTGGGCCTTCTGAGCCAGAATTCCTACAGGATGATGAGGAGGAGGATGGGTTACAGATTTCTGTACATCCTTCAGACAGGGCTGACGGTGGGGCTGCTGAAGAAGAACCAGCAAGTCAGTTCCCAGGGGAAAGGAATGCTAGTGAGACTGATAACGAGAGTGAAATCCTACACGGCCAGGTGGAGACGTCTTTTCCTCCCCACAGTGATCCGGTCCAGCTGGACCAAGATAAGGGGTTGCAGAGCCTTGAAGATAATGAATTAATGAGCAGGCAAGATCATCTGCAATTAAGGCTCTGGAGAAGCACTCGCTTGGCTAGCAAGCGAGAAGCCAAGGGTGCCAGAGGGCAACGCAATGCGTTAATGTCCGCAAAGGGTATTTAGCCTTGTAGCTGACAAGCAGGGGTTGTCAGTCCAACGTAGCTCTTCCCATGCAAACTTCTGTGGATTAACTTTGGCTTTTAGTAGCATGCTTCTGGCTTCCTGAGTCTGGGATTTAGGCCTTATTTTCAACTGTTTTCCATGGACTCTTGTTTGACCATTGCTAAAGGATTATGCTTCATGTTTTTGCTTTTGGATATTGGGACCTTTGTCTTTGTCCTGCCTATGGAACTTTTGCATTTCTTATACTTTGTTTTGATTTTGCCTTTTTCTCAATAAACCACAAAACCTACAGCTTTGGTGTGGTGGTGTCTGGAGCAAGGTGAAAGCTACCCTGAGTTGCAACAGTATGTTTGAGGTCTGGCTGAGGTCTATAAATGTCTGGCAAGGCTGAAGACACCCTCCTGTTGGAATTCAGCCAGTGATTGTGCTTCAAGATCAAGGTGCTTTGGATGTG
The DNA here is from genome assembly GCF_025583915.1 of Anolis sagrei ordinatus. NCBI lineage: Eukaryota > Metazoa > Chordata > Lepidosauria > Squamata > Anolidae > Anolis > Anolis sagrei. Next base: position 1,712,750 of record NW_026847993.1, on the reverse strand, counting down.
CAGAATGATATCAATGACGTTCAAGATGGCAATGGTTTGGTCAGGGATATTGATGCAGAGAATGACATAGAGACGCCGGTTTAAAGTGTAGTTTCCCATGAGAATGTTCCTACAGGGGATAGGGATGATGGTTTACTCCCTGAATTGTTTCCAGAGAGTTCCCAGGATTTGGGGCTTGAAAACAACTCGGCACCTGCAGAAACTAATTTATTATTATTTATTTATTTAGAGCTTCTCGACCTCCAAGGAGGGACTCAGGCCGGCTAACAACAGAGAATCAATATACAAATAAACTAAAACATAATAACATCATAGTACATTAATACGGGGGGCCCCAGTGGCACAGTGGGTTAAAGCACTGAGCTGCTGAGCTTGTTGATTGAAAGGTCGCAGGTTCGATTCTGGGGAGCGGTGTGAGCTTCCGCTGTCAGCCCTAGCTTCTGCCAACCTAGCAGTTCGAAAACATGCAAATGTGAGTAGATCAATAGGTACCGCTCCAGCGGGAAGGTAACGGCGCTCCATGCAGTCATGCCGGCCACATGACCTTGGAGGTGTCTACGGACAACGCTGGCTCTTCGGCTTAGAAATGGAGATGAGCACCACACCCCAGAGTCAGACACGACTGGACTTAATGTCAGGGGACTACCTTTACCTTAATTAATACATTAAACACATTAAAATACAGATCAAGAATTACATAAAGCCAATTCATCAAGGTAAATCACAAATTCACCACCATCCGCCTTGTGGTCAACAGTTATTGATTCGCATATAGATAGGCGGGTGGAAATTAGCCAAAACAGACAGCTCGACCAAGGCCTTTGGTGTTCAGCCAGGCTTCGACAGATAAGGATGAGAGGCATTCAGGGAAAATGAAACCAATTTCTGATGAAGGGATATAAAGTTCCAACCATGGGAAATATAGTCAGATGAAGCATTGTCTGGAAGATCAATGTTTAAGGATTACTTGCTGTATGGTTTGACTCTTTGTCTCTTGTGATTATCTATTCATGCTTTGGACCAACGTTTCCCTGTTTTTTGGATTTTATTAGAGAAGTCTGGATTTTGTTTTTGAACTTTGCTGAACCCTACCTTGGACTAATTGGTTCCTGCTTATCTTCTTACCTAATTGGATTTACCTATTCCCTTAAAGTGTTTTTCTACTTTGTTGCTTTTACTTACCTTCAATAAAAAAGGATTGTTTTCCTACTCAATGTGTGATGTTCTAAAATCAGAGGGTTATTCCTGTTCTGGAGTGCAACACCTCCCAAAAATGAAACTTGGAAAATGGAGTTTTCACAAAGGAGGCGAAGAATTTGTATGTGTGCTAAACCTGAAGAGATGCAGCACTGTCCACTTCCCTCTCTTCTCCAAGCAGCATTAGGCCTGGATGGAGAAGGGATGGTGAGTATGAACGTTGAACGTACTTGGAGTGAGTGCTGAGTATAGGTGAGGCTTCCCCTTTGTCTGGGTAACCAATATATAAAGCCCAGTACTGAAGTCTATGTGTCTACTTCTTTCTCTGAAAGTTGTATTTTTTCCATTGAAAGTGGATTAAATAACATTTTTAAGTTTCAGAAAGTATTTGTGACACTATAACCCAGTTTCAGAATTTATCATTATTTATTTACTTTATTTCTATACCGCTTTTCTCAGCCCTCAGGCGACTCAAAGCGGTGAATTCAGGTTAACTGCACAGAATTGGATTATATGGCAGTGTAGACTCATATAATTTAGCTCATTGTGGTTCAACCTGCATTATATGAGTCTACACCAGGCATGGGCCAACTTGGACCCTCCAGGTGTTTTGGACTTCAACTCCCACAATTCCTAACAGCCGATAGGAGTTGAAGTCCAAAAGGGCCCAAGTTGGCCATGCCTGGTCTACACTGGCCATTATAATGCAGTTGGAACTGGATGTGTGCCCCCCACCATCCCATGGGGCCCATCTGCTCACTTCTTCTACGCCGGTCAGGTGCTGCTCCTCGGAGTCCACGCACCACAAGACCTCCCTGGCCTCCGGTGGGCTCTTCTTTGGGAGCTCCTTCCCTGCTTCTTCCGCAGCTGCCGTCAAGCACTAAGAAAGCAGAAGAGCAGAAATAAGGTGCATGAGAAGGGAGTCATGGGAGTTCTGTGTGCCATATTTGGTTCAATTCCATCATTGGTGGAGTTCAGAATGCTCTTTGATTGTAGGTGAACTATACATCCCAGTAACCACAACTCGCATATGTCAAGGTCTACTTTCCCCCAAGAGCGCCTCAAGAGCGCACCCTGGGCAAAATCAAGTATACCGCAAATGCTTACTTTGCGTAAGGGTTGAGCCGCCCCTGCCCTTGGTTCACTTCTGATACGATAAATCAAAGTCCCAGGATTTCAGATGGGATGCCTACTCTTTGCCTACTTTTTCAGCTCTAGTGTGATAGCGCACATGGTCAACGCCAGAAGGCAATGTGATAGAGTGAGGATGTGTTTGGCGTAGCGACTGACCTCGGTAGCGATTGCATGGCGTAGCGACTGACCGGAGACACTAGGTTCTGCTGCCACGGGCTCTGCGGGCTCCTTCAGCGAAACCTCTTCTCCAGTGGCACTTGGGGCAGCTTCTTCCCCAGCTTCTTCCCTGGGAGAGAAAGGGATTGAATGCTCACTGAAAAGGTCTGTGGGGTGGGTGGGGGGTCCGTGAGGCGGCTGCCTCTTGTGGGGCTGGGCTGTTGCAACCCAGAGCAAGAAACGAGACCATAAGATAACAATCCACCACACTTGACTGTGGGAAAAAACAATCCCTTTTTATTGATAAAAATGGTTACAAAATAGAGGAAAATGCAAAGTCAAAAAGCCACAGTAAAAATCAGCAGTCAGGAATATCCATGAATTAGGTCAAAATTCCAAAAGCAACACTGTAAAAACCTGGAACCTGTTAGCAAATCACTAACCGTACTTGGGAGCACTAAAAGCCTCTTGGGATGTAGGCCACGGGAAACAGGGAAATCTGCCAAGGTAATGCCTCAGTCTAAACGATGCCTGATCTAACGAGACAACCCGGCAAGAGGCACTTAAAACTGAAGAAACTGTTTCGTGACACGCCTCCAGGCTTTGAAACCTGTGTTTCCTTTTCCCTTAATCTGCTCGACCTTCGCAGACTCTGCGATTCACTCCTGTTTTTCCAAATCTGTCCTTTTCTATCCTCATTAAGGAAGCCAGGTGTGAGCTCCTCTGGAGAGCTATCACCGCTTGGCTCTGCAACATTCTCATCAGAATGTGTAGTTTCACTTTCCAAGCCACTGACCTCAGAATCAACATTTTCATTACCATCAGGGAAAAATACATGTTCAGTAGCAACAGGAAATACAATCAGAGAATCAGGTGCAGGTTCAGCAATCAGAGAATCAGGTTCACACGCAGGTTGAACCCCAACATGGGCCCAGCATCCTCCTTGACTGGGATTTCACTCCAAAGCCCGGTCCGGCTCAGGACTCACTCACCCCATGGACTCTCCGCTCTCGCTGTGGGTCGGAGGGAGCGCGGGCAGTGGCTGTGGGGCCTCGGGCTCTTTGTCGGCCTCCTCTTCCGGGAGGGGCTTCACCCCCCTTGGGCTGAACCTGGAAAAAGAACGAACCAACATGACTTCCTAAGCGAAAAGAGGAAGTCTGGTTTTCCTGTGTTGGGCCGCACTAGGCCATCGTCAACAGGAGAAGGAAACACACAAGGAGAGGAGCTGGGAGCATTCTGAAGACAGAGAGCCCTCTTTAAACACTTGACAACATTTGTGGTCAGGAGTGATTCTTTGGCCACTCTCTCTCAGCCTTTGGGTGCGTCTGTTGTGTGCTTTAGAGTGGGATAGAAATATAGTAAATAAGTAAGTAAGTAAATAAATAAGTAAACAATAACAACAATAATAAATCTATATAAATAAAAATGTAATGTTCGTTTGTGGGATGAACAGAACTCAAAAACCATTTGAAAAATTGACAGCAAATTTGGACACAAGACACCTAACAGTCCAACGAGTGTTAATCACCCATTAACACACATGCACATGCACACACACACACACAAAACACCAGCAGAACAGACTTAACTCCCCCCAAAATACACCATATGTAAATACACACATACACTCATATACATATTCACATGCACACATTCATACACACACGTATATATATATGCACAAACACACACAAATTCACACACACATACATATACATGCATATATTATACACATGCTCACACATATACATATATCCACACATGCATACATATATACACACCAATATGCATATAGACAAGCACACACATATATACTATATGCATGTACACATATAAACACACAAATACATAAATATATACACAGATATATATATACACACAAATATACACCTATATATATATATATATGCAAACACATATACACAAATATATACATACATATATACAATATGCATGTACACATATAAACACAGAAATACACAAATACACACACACATATATACACACACACAAATATACACCCACACACACACACACATATATATATATACATACGCAAACACATAGACACAAATATATACACGCATATACACAATATGCATGTACACATATAAACACACAAACACACAAATATATACACACATATATATACACACCTATATATATACACACACACACACACACACAAAACACCAGCAGAACAGACTTAACTCCCCCCCCAAAATACACCATATGTAAATATACACATACACTCATATACATATTCACATGCACACATTCATACACACACGTATATATATATATATATGCACAAACACACACAAATTCACACACACATACATATACATGCATATATACATATACACATGCTCATATACATATCCACACATGCATACATATATACACACCAATATGCATATAGACAAGCACACACATATATACTATATGCATGTACACATAAAAACACATAAATACATAAATATATACACAGATATATATATACACACAAATATACACCTAGATATATATATATGCAAACACATATACACAAATATATACATACATATATACAATATGCATGTACACATATAAACACAGAAATACAAAAATACACACACACATATATATACACACACAAATATACACCTCTCTCTCTCTCTCTCTATATATATATATATATATTAGGGCTGGGCGGTTTCGTTTGTTAATTTCGTAATTCGTTATTAATTCATATTTAAATTAGCTTACGATCCGATATTGAGCCATGCAGGAGTAATTTAAAATCGAAACGATTTTTTCAATTTATTTCGTAATTGTTTCTTAATTGTTTCGTAATTGTTTCATAATTATTTTCGCATTTTTTCAGCATATTTTTAGCATATTTGGAGGGTTTTTTTGCATATTGCGCAATCGCGTCCGCCATTAACGAATCAATTCGAAATTTACAAAATTTCGTAAATTTCGAAATTTTTTAAAGAAAAATTTCGGAATTCTTTTAAAAATCGAAACACAAAAAACCCCTAAAAACGAAACGAGTTTAGAAACAAATTTTTCCGTTGTTACCCAGCCCTAATATATACATACACATATGCAAACACATACACACAAATATATACACGCATATACACAATATGCGTGTACACATATAAACACACAAACACACAAATATATGCACACACATATATACACTAGGGCTGTGTAACAACGGAAAAATTTGTTTCTAAACTCGTTTCATTTTTAGGGGTTTTTTGTGTTTCGATTTTTAAAAGAATTCCGAAATTTTTCTTTAAAAAATTTCGAAATTTACAAAATTTTGTAAATTTCGAATTGATTCGTTAATGGCGGACGCGATTGCGCAATATGCAAAAAAACCCTCCAAATATGCTAAAAATATGCTGAAAAAATGCGAAAATAATTATGAAACAATTACGAAACAATTAAGAAACAATTACGAAATAAATTGAAAAAATCGTTTCGATTTTAAATTACTCCTGCATGGCTCAATATCGGACCATATATATATACACACACACACACAAACAAACACATATACACAAATATATACACACACAAAACACATATACACAGACTGAGCTACAGCAACGCAGGGCAGGGCACAGCCACCCCACAGGAGAGCCTGTGGTGGAGCTGTCCGTGGTGCTGAACCCTTCCCTCAATCTGCTCAATGCTCTCGATTGCTGCTTCTTCACCTGTGGGCCCTGACCCCTAAGGAGGTCTCATTTGCGCAATGTTGGGGGTCATGAAAAAAATTGGCAACAGAAAAAGGTATCTGAATACCAGAAATTTACTAAAATCTGATACCAACAACGTGATGTGTTTACAGTGGAAAACCAGCCTGTTTAACAATATGGTTTGGGGCCTAAATAGCAATGCCTCCCGATGAGACTTGTCCCTCAATGCATCCTGATGTCAAAGCAGAAAGTCAAGGCTGGTACGGAAAAGAGAGAAGGTTCTGGGAAGAACTGGGGCTGGGAAAAAGGTCCGGAAACACCTCCACAAGGTTCCCGTGGCATTCAAGGAGCAGCAAGAAAGAACCCATGCCATTGACTGTAGGGCCCACCAGTATTTTTCCGTATTGACAGGGCAACTGGGGCAGCCGGGGCGTGCGTGCCTCAAGCAACCGAAACCAGGAGCTCATCCACAGCCAATACAATCACCATCCAGAAGAGGCCCCCTCCTGCTTGGTTATGCAAGCAAAATCCAATCTGTTGTGCATCCTGCGTGAGGTCAGGGCAAGATGCAACTTCCTCATGGAAAGCAAGGCTGTCTGCTCATCTGGCCTGGCCAATGTTTGTCAAATCCACCACAATTAATTTGCACAATTAAAACTTGTGCACCAGCTGCACCCATACCTTGGGAAGTCGGATCTGGCCACGGTGGTCCACGCTCTTGTTACATCCGATTAGATTACTGCAACGCACTCTACGTGGGGTTGCCTTTGAAGACTGCTCGGAAACTCCAACTAGTCCAGCGGGAGGCAGCCAGATTGCTCACCGGAGCGTCATACAGGGAGCATACCACCCCCCTGTTGTGTCAGCTCCACTGGCTGCCGATCCAGTTCCGAGCACAATTCAAAGTGCTGGTTTTGACCTACAAAACCCTATACGGTTCCGGCCCAGTGTATCTGTCCGAACGGATCTCTACGTCCCACCCCGGAGTTTAAGATCTTCCGGGGAGGCCCTGCTCTCGACCCCGCCTCTATCACAAGTGAGGTTGGTGGGGACGAGGGGCAGGGCCTACTCGCTGGTGGCCCCCCACTCCCCGGGGAAATTAGATCTGCAACATCGCTCCTTTCCTTTAGGAAAAAACTAAAAACATGGATCTGGGACCAGGCATTCAGATAATCAGGCAGATAAAGAAAGAGCTTTGACGATGACTAGGAAATGATTAATGGATTAGATCTATGGAACTCTGAAAGACGAAACGCTGAGCACGAGAATAGTATATATGATGTTTTATATGATGTGTTATGTACTGGTTGTTTGATTGTTTTAACTGTGATAACTGCTTTTAACTACGGTTTTGTATATTATGTGTAAGTTGTATAGGCATCGAATTGTGCCTTTTTTTTGTAAGCCGTCCTGAGTCCTCCTTCGGGGGTTGAGAAGGGCGGGGTAGAAGTATACGAAATAAATAATAATAATAAATATATCTCGTTGGACTGCACATCCCAGCAGCCCCTGTCCATTGAAGCTGGGAGTGGCCGCTCTCCATGACCTCTTCGCAACTAGCTGCCCTTTCATTGCCAATCGAGGGCTAGCTCTTTGCTTCTGGCCTTTGGGTGGTGCGTCCATTTCCGCCACAAAAAAGACAGCCAGCCTTCAAACGCATCAAGCGATGCTCTTCCGATGGGCTAAATAGCGGGCGCCAAAGGAGGTGCTCCAGTGACTCATTTGTGCTTGAGATTGATCGCTCGGTTTTTCTTCCTCCTCCTTTCGCCTCTCTTTCTCCTTGTTACTGCCATTACTTCGGGGCGCGTTGAATTGCCTCCGAAACTCAAAGGGAGTGGGGAACGGGCCCCCTTGGCCTGGGGGCAGATGCAGCCCAACTCGTAATGCAGACGGTAACGCTCTCCGACAAGAGCGGCCGGGAAGGACGAGGTCCGGCGTTGGAGGGCTCCAACGTCAGCGGTGTCAGCATTTCATACACTCGGGGATGACATGTGCTTCACTGTCAGCAATGTTTGGAACTTTGAGAGATGTAGAAAGCGGTGGCGGAGGAGATTCATTTCAACCCTTCGATCCCTGGCTCAACGGTGGAACAGAAGCATCATAATAAACAACACACAAACAAAGGAGAAGCGGTGACAGCTCTCCAGAGTCTTTCCTCACCTTCTGGAAGCTCGGTTGGAAAGTCTGGGAGTCTCCGAGCACATCCCAGTGCTCTGCATGTCCCAAGGCACACACTGGTTACACTATGTAATGATTAGGAACATATATTTCTAGCCCAGGAACACAAAATGTGCTAAAGCTGTTGTATGTCAGCCCGTTCAGCCTGTGATTGAGTCTGATGTTCACGATGGGCATGATGTTCATGTTGATGTTCAGGCTGGGAATTGGGATGATGTTCCTGATGATGAGCCTGGGGATGAGGGTTTGCTTGGGCCTGAGTTAAGTTCAGAAGAGAGGTCTATGTACTTCGGAAAGATTCACAAGGCCACATTCCTGAGAGAGGCCCTTCGCTATTTTTTTCAGACCAACTGTCTGAACATGATTTGTCAGGTGCAGGAGTTAATGAGGGAGAAGATAATGACAGCTTGGACAGAAAGCAAAGTTTTAGTAAACAGAGGCAAAGTCTTCAGAAGCCGAGAAGATCAGCTCAGCTACAGCAAGAGAGAGATAACAAATTGTTATCTGGTCTGAATGTCAAGAAAAACACTTTCCTTTCAATTCTGACATCTGAAAAAGCTTTATAATGATTCATGGGAGAAAGTTGCCTCAGTTGAGTCAATGTTGTTATTTAGCACGATCTTGCTTTCAAGAGCTCTGAGTTTCGTGTACCAAGTTTTTGCCAAGCTCAAGATTGTCTATGAGATTTTCTTGCTGTCTTATGTTGTGGATTCAAGTGCCTCGTTTCATGGATGTTTAAGTACTCTTGGATCCTGTTTTCCTGTGAAGCTGATGGACTATTTCATATATTGGATCTTTACTGTTTTTGCTATTTTTTTTACTGTATTGTCGAAGGCTTTCATGGCCAGAATCACTGGGTTGTTGTAGGTTTTTTCAGGCTATATGGCCATGTTCTAGAGCAGTGTTTCTCAACCTGGGGGTTGGGACCCCTGGGGGGGTCGTGAGGGGGTGTCAGAGGGGTCGCCAAAGACCATCAGAAAACACAGTATTTTCTGTTGGTCATGGGGGTCTCTGTATGGGAAGTTTGGACCAATTCTACCATTGGTGGGATTCAGAGTGCTCTTTGATTATAGGTGAACTATAAATCCCAGCAGCTACAACTCCCAAATGTCAAGTCTATTTTCCGCAAATTCCACCAGTGTTGACATGTGGGCATATTGAGTGTTTGTGCCAAATTTGGTCCAGATCCATCATTGTTTGATTCCACAGTGCTCTCTGGAAGTAGGTGAACTACAACTCCCAAACTCAAGGTCAATGTCCACTAAACCCTTCCAGTATTTTCTGTTGGGCATGGGAGCTCAGTGTGCCAAGTTTGGTTCAATTCCATTATTACTGGAGTTCAGAATACTCTTTGATTGTAGATGAACTATAAATCTCAGCAACTTCAACATGTCAAGTCTATTTTCCCCAAATTTCACTAGTGTTGACATGTGGGCATAGTTTGGTCCAGATCCATCATTGTTTGAGTCCACAGTGCTCTCTGGATGTAGGTGAACTACAATTCCCAAACTCAAGGACAATGCCCACCAAACCTTTCCAGTATTTTCGGTTGGTCATGAGAGTTCTGTGTGCCAGGTTTGGTTCAATTCCATCGCTGGTAAAGTTCAGAATACTCTTTGATTGTAGGTGAACTATAAATCCCAAATGTCAAAATCAATCCTGCATGCTCCCCCCAATCCCACCAGTAGCAACACAAATAATTTTATGGTTGGGGGTCACCACAGCATGAGGAACTGTATTAAGGGGTCGCAGATTAGGAAGGTTGAGAACCACTGTTCTAGAGGCATTTTCTCCTGATGTTTCGCCTACATCTATGGCAAGGATCCTCAGAGGTAGTGAGTTTTTTTATTGCTTCACTTACAAATATTCTTCAATAAACTGCTTGCTGATTTTACCATGCTGGTGTAGTGTGTAAGGTCAGAGGTGTTCCTGGTCTGGAATACGACAAAAGCTCACTGTGGTGCAACTTCCTTGGAGGATACTGTGTGTCAAATGGGCTTTGTTCTCAATGGCTGTCATGTATCATGTCCTGCAGTTGATGGTGGTTGGTGGTGGCAGACCTAGCAGTTGGTGATGGAAGGATTAATGTAAGTCTTAGTTGTAAAGAGCTGAGTAATTTGTAAGTAACAGTTTACTGGTAACAGCAATTAAGGGTGGAGGCATGCAAGGGATAGGTTGCAGCTGGGTGTTACTGGATTTAAGGAGCTAACCTTGGGGCTGATCTTTGGGGAGAAAAGTATTTGTCTTATCTTGGTGGTAGATGCTGCTGGTTTCCCCCCATGTCTCTGGATTTTCGGTATCTTTACCTGTCTCCTGAACTCTTGGAACCCTGGAACTTTGAATCTCTAGACTGGCTTTGGTCTACGGCAGTGGTTCTCAACCTGGGGTCCCCAGATGTTTTTGGCCTTCAACTCCCAGAAATCCTAATAACTGGTAAACTGGCTGGGATTTCTGGGAGTTGTAGGCCAAAAACATCTGGGGACCCCAGGTTGAGAACCACTGGTCTACGGTATAGACTCTTGATCCCTGGACTTTGCTCACTGAACACTTGGCATTTGACCACTGGACTGGACCCTTTGACTATGGTGTAGCATTTGCTATCAGTTTCTGTTTTATATTCTGTGGCCAAGTGCTTTTGTTGTTCATTCGTTCAGTCGTTTCTGACTCTTCGTGACCTCATGGATCAGTCCACGTCAGAGCTCTCTGTCACCGCTCCCAGCTCCTTCAAGGTCAATCCAGTCACTTCAAGGATACCATCCATCCACCTTGCCCTTGGTCAGCCCCTCTTCCTTTTTCCTTCCATTTTCCCCAGCATCATTCCCTTCTCTAAGCTTTCCTTTCTTCTCATGATGTGGCCAAAGTACTTCATCTTGGCCTCTAGCATCCTTCCCTCCAGTGAGCAGCCAGGCTTTATTTCCTGGAGGATGGACTGGTTGGATCTTCTCGCAATCCAAGGCACTCTCAGCACTTTCCTCTAGCCCCACAGTTTCAAAGCATCTCTCTTCCTTCGCTCAGCCTTCCCTATGGTCCAGCTCTCATATCTGTAGGTAACTATGGGGAATACGATTGCTTTTACTATGCAGATCTTTGTTGCCAGTGTGATGTCTCTACTCTTCACTATCTTATCAAGATTGGACATTGCTATCTTTATGTTTTATATTTTGGACTATTAAAACAGCCAGAAAATAAGTGCTGCTTTAATGAAACAGTTTGATACAAACTGGGTGTTTGTTTGATTCATCTCTACCTGGGTAGAGGCAGAGCCCTGGCATCATGACAATGGCTTTCCCTACGGGATGGGCTGGTTGGCTCTCCAGCACTGAATGTCCACCTGGGATTCAGGCCATGCAAAGGAAAGGTGGCACTGGATGTCTTCTAAAAGGGAACTCCCATCGATGGAGAGGCCCAACTGAGCATGCCTCCCAGAAGACTCCTCCGGTGGAGGACAGGCCATGCCTCTTTGCTCTCCTTTCCCTCTTTCACTTTCCCTCTCTTTTTTGGCCTGCCCTCCCTCTCTTTCCACTTTCCAACTCTGAGGGCAGCGAGGAGGGATCCTTCCAGCCATCCGCAATGCATGCCAAAGAAGGAGGGAGCATTTTTCACATCCGTAGGTAACTATGGGAAATACCATTGCTTTTACTATGCGGATCTTTGTTGCCAGTCTGATGTCTCTACTCTTCACTATTTTATTGAGACTGGACATTGCTATCTTTATGTTTTATATTGTGGACCATTAAAACAGCCAGAAAATAAGTGCTGCTTTAATGAAACAGTTTGATACAAACTGGGTGTTTGTTTGATTCATCTCTACCTGGGTAGAGGCAGAGCCCTGGCATCATGACAATGGCTTTCCCTATGGGATGGGCTGGTTGGCTCTCCAGCACTGAATGTCCACCTGGGATTCAGGCCATGCAAAGGAAAGGTGGCACTGGATGTCTTCTAAAAGGGAACTCCCATCGATGGAGAGGCCCAACTGAGCATGCCTCCCAGAAGACTCCTCCGGTGGAGGACAGGCCATGCCTCTTTGCTCTCCTTTCCCTCTTTCCTTTCCCTCTCTTTCCACTTTCTGACTCTGAGGGCATTGAGGAGGGATCCTTCCAGCCATCCGCAATGCATGCCAAAGAAGGAGGGAGCGTTTTTTCTCCTCGAAGCCTCCCCAGGGGAGAAAACATGAAAGGTTAAGGCTGAATAATGAGACAAGCACCATAAAAGCCTGCCCTAATTATAAGGTCCAGAAATAAAAACTAAATAAATGGCATTCCTCGCCCCTCGCCGAAAAAACAGATGTTCATCCGAATGACAATTAGCTGCCGCGATGAAAAAGGGCCCAGAGTGGAGAGAGCGGCTGTGACCTGCTTTCCGTTTACCAAACTGTCAGGCTGCATTAGCTCCATGCGATCCTCCCAGATACACGCGGAACGCAAAAGGAAATCACATCTGGCAAGCTGTTCCTTTTCCCGGACGGCCGCTTAATGAAGAAGCCGAGGTGCCAACAGCTTGGAGGACGAGGGGAGGCCAAAGGGGAAGCTCATTAGCAGGGAAGGAAGGGAAGGCAGGCAGCGCATGCATGCATGTGGCTCTCCAAGGGAAGAATGCCCCACCGAGGACTCCTCCGCTCAAGGGGAAGGCCAGGCCACACTTTCCTGTGGAAATGCAGAGGGTTATTGCCACCCATGCTGGTCACTTCTGCTTGCTTGCTCCATCCATGTTCAACATCTACACAAATGACCAGCCACTGCCAGAAGGGACAGAGAGTTTCATCTATGCTGATGATCGTGCCATCACCGCTCAAGCAGGGAGCTTTGAGATGGTAGAACAGAAGCTCTCCGAAGCTCTAGGTGCTCTTACTGCCTATTACAGGGAAAACCAGCTGATCCCTAATCCATCTAAAACACAGACATGTGCTTTTCATCTCAAGAACAGAGAAGCATCCCGAGCTCTGAGGATTATTACCTGGGAAGGAATCCCACTGGAGCATTGCAGCGCACCCAAATACCTGGGAGTCACTCTGGACCGTGCTCTGACCTACAAGAAGCACTGCCTGAACATCAAGCAAAAAGTGGGTGCTAGAAACAATATCATACGAAAGCTGACTGGCACAACCTGGGGATCACAACCAGACACAGTGAAGACATCTGCCCTTGCGCTGTGCTACTCTGCTGCTGAGTATGCATGCCCAGTGTGGAACACATCTCACCACACTAAAACAGTGGATGTGGCTCTGAATGAGACATGCCGCATTATCACGGGGTGTCTGCGCCCTACACCACTGGAGAAATTACACTGCTTAGCCAGTATTGCACCACCTGACATCCGCTGGGAAGTAGCAGCCAATAGTGAAAGGACCAAGGCAGAGACATCTCCAGCTCATCCCCTGTTTGGGTATCAGCCAGCACGTCAACGACTTAAATCTAGAAATAGTTTTCTAAGATCTACAGAGACACTCGCTGGAACACCTCAGCAAGCGAGAGTCCAAAAGTGGCAGGCTCAAACCCAGAACCTCAACCAATGGCTGATACCAAATGAGAGACTCCCCCCTGGGCACACAGAAGAAGACTGGGCGACTTGGAAGGCGCTGAACAGACTGTGCTCTGGCACCACGAGATGCAGAGCCAACCTTCAGAAATGGGGCCACAAAGTGGAATCCTCGACATGCGAGTGTGGAGGGAGCAAACCACTGCCCACCTGCTGCAATGCACCCTGAGCCCTGCCACATGATGCACAAGGGAGGACCTCCTTGCGGCAACACCAGAGGCACTCCAAGTGGCCAGATACTGGTCAAAGGACATTTAACCAACTACCAAACTCACAAGTTTTGTATTTGTCTGTTTGTTTGCTTTGTTCTGTTAGAAATGTAATATAATGGACTGGTTGCTCTGACACGACAAATAAAAATTACCACCCATGACAACGACAGCAAGAATGATCTACGCTCAAAGATGGACAGGCTGAAGGGTTCTTACGAACACAATGTTGTGACTCAGCTGGAATCACAAAGTGATAGTGTCAATGATTCTGATGAGGATGATGGGATTCAGTTTCACAATCACATGCAAAGTGATGTCCCTGTGATAGACGATGAAGTACAGGGTGCAGAAGTTCACTTTCCCACAGCAAGGGATGACGCAGTTGATAGTGAAACTGGCCAGAGCCAGGTGCACGATGAGTCAGGAAAGGAAGACAGTTGTTCTCAGCCAGATAATGAGCAAGAAAGCACTAACGAACAGATTGACCTTGATTTATTTATTTATTTATCGTGTCACCAGCAATCATACCATTGTATGACATTTCTAACAGAACAAAACAAAGTAGATTAAAAACAAAAAACAAAAACAAAAAACCCACAGATTTTGCAAACTTGGTAGTTGGTTAAATGTCCTTTGACCAGTATCTGGCCACTTGGAGTGCCTCTGGTGTTGCCGCAAGAAGGTCCTCCCTTGTGCATGTGGCAGGGCTCAGGGTGCATTGCAGCAGGTGGTCAGTGGTTTGCTCTTCTCCACACTCGCATGTCGTGGATTCCACTTTGTGGCCCCATTTCTGAAGAAGGTTGGCTCTGCATCTCGTGGTGCCAGAGCGCAGTCTGTTCAGTGCCTTCCAGTCTTCTGTGTGCCTAGGGGGAGTCTCTCATTTGGTATCAGCCATTGATTGAGGTTCTGGGTTTGAGCCTGCCACTTTTGGACTCTCGCTTGCTGAGGTGTTCCAGCGAGTGTCTCTGTAGATCTTAGAAAACTATTTCTAGATTTAAGTCGTTGACGTGCTGGCTGATACCCAAACAGGGGATGAGTTGGAAATGTCTCTGCCTTGGTCCCTTCACTACTGGCTGCTCCTTTCCGGCGGATGTCAGGTGGTGCAATACCGGCTAAGCAGTGTAATTTCTCCAGTGGTGTAGGGCGCAGACACCCCGTGATAATGCATCATGTCTCATTAAGACCCACATCTACTGTTTAATGTGGTGATATGTGTTTCACACTGGACATGTGTACTCAGCAGCAGAGTAGCAAAGCGTAAGGGCAGATGTCTTCACTGTGTCTGGTTGTGATCCCCAGGTTGTGCCAGTCAGCTTTCGTATGATATTGTTTCTAGCACCCACTTTTTGCTTGATGTTCAGGCAGTGCTTCTTGTAGGTCAGAGCACAGTCCAGAGTGACTCTCAGGGATTTGGGTGTGTATTGACCTTGATGAAGAAGAAATTTTAGATCGAGTTGGCCGTTTGGAATTCAAGGTTTGAAGGAGTGTGAGAATTGCTAACAAGAGGGAGGCCAAGGGTCAGAGAAACGCCTTCATGTTTTGCAAAGGGTATTAAACAGGCTGTTTGAAAATATCCCAGTGTAGGAGCAACTTCCCGTTTCAGTCAAGAGGCTTACATTTGTTTACCTGGATTTAGCTGGCAGTTTTCATGTTCATGTTTTCATGGGACTTTTCTTTGCTGGTGCCTTTGTGGATCTTGCTTTCAAGTGTTACCTTGTTTTGGTCTTTGAAACATTACTTTTGCTTTTATGATCTCTTTATCTTTTATTTTTAATAAACCATAAAGACTACAGGCTGTGTGCTGTTTGGTGTCTTAAGCAAGGTGATTCTACTCTGAGGTGCGACAAGGACTCCAAGGACTCCATGATCTTTTCACACGTCCTGCTGTTGAGTCAGGCATCATCGCCCCCCATTCTGTCCCTTTGCATTTCCTTTTTTCATTTTTATAGAACCTATCTTGTTTGTAACTTGGGGACGAGAGCCTTCAAGGTGCAGAGAGCCAACAACCACACCAGGTGCCACGTGGAAGCCCCTTGGCAAAGGTGGAGAGTGGACTCCCCAAACAGCAATGCCGGTGCCTCCCTTCCTCTTCCTCCTCCCCGCAACATGGGTCTTTCCATTGGGCGAAGGCCTGTTGTCCAAGGGAAATTGCTTATTGATCTTATTCAGGATGGCAGCCTGTCAAATGCTGCCTGGCTACATCCACCGGGCCCCCCGAGGCGTTGTGGAAACAAATCCATTGACGGCTGGAATGGAATGAGTGGCCGGAGCCAAGTTTCGGAGAGCGGCCGCCCTGCTTCTCACGCTCAGGAAGGCGGACACTGGACCAGAGCCAGTCTGGCCTGCTGTCATTCCCACTGCCTTTCCTGTGTTCGAAAGCAAAATCAGGCCGCCACTGAACAAAGTGGGAAGCAGTTATTTCAGTTGTGTTGGCGACGCAGGCAAGAGAAGGGAGATAGTAGTCCTCTTACATAGAAGGAAATGTGGCAGTTGAGTCATTCATCCAATGGGAAGAGAACGGATCTGCCGATGGTGCAGAACTGCAAATCCCATTGTCCCCTTATCAGGATGACCAATGGTGTTAGGGATTCCTCGTCTTCAGAAGAGGAAGGGGAGCAGGAAAGTGTTCAGGATTCAGAAGGGCAGTTAGAATCAGAAGATGAGGTTTTGCAAGTGCCCACATTCCTGGAAAGGTGAAAGGAAACCTAGAATAGCTGCTAGAAACACCGAGCTAATTGGGAGACTCCCTAGCACCTCCTGCATGGGGAATTCAGGTCTATGAATCAGAAGCAGGAGCAGTTCACTTTCGTTGGTAACAAACGACTCTGATGCTTATGCTTTTGCTCCAATTGTACCAGCTTTGAGTCTGCTTCTAAGGATTTAGTGGTCATTGCCCAACGTTGTCTGATGTAAGACTGCTGTTTCTTTTGGACTTTATCAGAGACTTGAGTATTATGTCTGCATTAAAGACTTCCTTCCTTTCTTTTGCATTATACAACTGCGTGTGCTGTTCTCTTGAGTTTGCTGAAGTAAAGCATTCTTCATTTACTTTCAACGTGGTATTAAGGCTGTTCTTGGAAGGCAAATCAGGACAAATGGGAAGGAGAACACAGATTTGGAAGTCCAGCAACATGGAGACAATTCTCACACTATTTCTTCTCCTGTGTTATCCCCGTCGATAATTATTTATTTGATCCGTGTTTTTAGAATTATAATGCTCTGCTGCTGGGTCATTTCCACTGGTGAAAACCACCAATATTGGTCTGTAGGGCATTGCGCCATGCGTGCCTGGCGTTTAATACATTCCAGCAACTCCGTAATGGGGAGGAACTCCATGGCGGGAGGAAACAGAAATTGTGGGATTTTGTTGTATTTTTTGTGGGAGGAGAGTATCAGAGATGGCAGAGGCAACACAACACTGAGGTTGGGTGCAAACTATAGGAAAAACGGAGTGAGGAAAAAGCAATGACCTGCCCAAGGCTCAGGCAAGATCAGAGAGCTGCTAAGAGGGACATCCAGCCTCTTTGGTGCGTTGACTCTGCATTTCCTCTGCTTTGACTCTGCAGAAGGGAGTTGAATGGATGGTTTTTGGGGATCTCTCCCAACTCTATTATCAATACTGTTATTATTCATATTACTATTGAGGATGGATGGCCATCTGTCAGGGTTGCTTTGATTGTGCTTTTCATGCCTGGCAGAAGAGGGTTGGCCTAGATGGACCATGCAGTCTCTTCCACCACCACCACTACCACCATCACCACCAACATCATTATTGAGGTTGGACTGCCATCTGTTAGGGTTACTTTGATTGTGCTTTTCCTGCAAAGCAGAAGGGGGTTGGACTAGATGGACCATGAGGTCTCTTCCACCATCACCACCACCACCACCACCACCATCATTGAAGTTGGATGGCCATCTGTCAGGGTTGCTTTGTTTGTGCTTTTCCTGCAAGGCAGAAGGGGGTTGGACTAGATGGACCATGCAGTCTCTTCCATTATCATAATCATCAGCAGCATTGAGATTGGATGGCCATCTGTCAAGGGTGCTTTGATTGTGCTTTTCCTGCAAGGCAGGGGGTTGGACTAAATGGACCATGCAGTCTCTTCCATTATCCTCCTCCTCCTCCTCCTCGAGGTTGAATGGCCATCTGTCAGGGGTGCTTTGATTGTGCTTTTCCTGCAAGGCAGAAGGGGGTTGGCCTAGATGGACCATACAGTCTCTTTCATCATCATCATCATCATCATCATCATCATCATCATCATCAAGGTTGGATGGCCATCTGTCAAGGGTGCTTTGATTGTACTTTTCCTGCATGGAAGAGACTGCATGGTCCATCTAGTCCAACCCCAATTCCATCATCATCATCATCATCATCATCATAATCATCATCATCATCACCATCGAGGTTGGATGGCCATCTGTCAGGGGTGCTTTGATTGTGCTTTTCCGGCAAGGCAGAAGGGGGTTCGACTAGATGGTTCATGAATTCTCTTCCAACTCTATGATGATGATGTTGGAGCCACCAGTGGCACAATGGGTTAAACCCTTGTGCCAGCAGGACTGATGATTGAAAGGTCAGCATATCGAATCCGGGGAGTGGGGTGAGCTCCTGTCTGTCAGCTCAAGCTTCTCATGCGAGGACATGAGAAAAGCCTCCCAGCAGGGTGGTAACACATCCGGGCACCCCCTGGGCAATGTCCATGCAGACAGCCAGTTCTCTCACACCAGAAGCGACTTGCAGTTTCTTAAATTGCTCCTGACAAGAAAAAAATATGATAAGGAGGATGATGATGGCTGGATGGCCATCTGTCAGGGGTGCTTTTTCCATCAGCCCACTTTGGTTGGGATTCAATGTTTACTTTTAAGCTCTTTTTTGTATTTATCTTTGAATTATTGTATGTTTACTTTTAAGCTTTTTTATTGTATTTCGATTTGAATTACTTCTAAGCTTGTTATTGTATTTATATTCGGATTATTATCTCATGTTTATTATTGTATTTTTAAATTGATATGTTAATTGTTTAAAGTCATATGTTATGTTTATTATTATATGTGTAATGCGGCATTGTATGCCATGGATTGTAAGAAGGGTGGGGTTTAAATGTAGTCTAATAATAATAATAATAATAATAATAATAATAATAATAATAGTGCTTTTCCTGCAGGGAGCCTTTTGCCTCCCCTGTCCAGCACCAAAAGAAGCCTCCTTCTCTTCTCACACACACAGAACTCACAAAAGAAAAAGATGACACTACGAATTCTGCAAGAGCAGTTCTCACCGGATGAGGCAGCCCGGCTCGTCGGTCAGGAAGGACCACCGGTACTTGACGTGAAGGGGGCTGCAGTTGGTCATGATGACGTCGCGGATCATTTCGGTGTCGTTGAGGATGCAGCCAAAGTCCAGGTCCAGGGTCTGGAACTGGAGGTTTGGGAAGTAGACCTCTCCCCGGAGGCTGATGTGGTCGATGTGGGGGTGCTCCAGGTAGCGGATGGTCAGGACCTCCTCAGCCGCACGGTTGTACAGATCGTCCTTGTAGAGGGGGTCAAACCGGACACAGAGGTGCCGCGTCTCCCCAACCTCCATCGGTAAGGGCTGGATTGGAGAAGAAGCAAGAGGCACCATGAATGCGTATGCCTGAAACAATCTGTTAAAGAAAGAAACACCTTTTTAAAGGAACTAAGTTTGAGACCTGTTTGTTAGAAGAATTAGTCCTCCTAAGAATTATTTAAGAACTGTTATGAATGTAACCTTTGAAGATCTGTACCTCTAAGAGAAAGGAAAGTTTGAAACCATCAAGCTTCTGTACATCAATAAACTTGTGACAGTTTCTTTTTAAAGTCAAGACTATGTTACAATTCCTTTCCAAGTGAAGTCACGCTACATATTGAAGAAAGACTAAATCCATATTACAAGCTATTGGTTGTGTTATCAATATTGATAACTGGTAACAGAAGCCACCTCTTTGTGAGGGCTTATTATATAATAAGCCCTCACAAAGAGGTGGCTTCTGTTACCAACTCTCTACATATTGGTAGCAGTTATATTTATACATCCTTACAATTTGGTGGCACCATTGCAAATTAGTGGCCAAGCTTCTACAATTAGAAGCAGGAATATATGGGCTCCTTCACACCATCACTCATAAAAAAACACTGAAAAACACAGCGGAAGGGACTTAAAAAGCAAAAAAAAGGGAAAAGATGCTACAGCGCATGCGCAAAAACAACTCCCCAGCAAACAAAACACACAATAGCATATTCACACTTGCTTCCAGACTACAGCTCCCAGCATCCCCTAGACAAGGCTCTTTGGGAGAGGAGGGTGGTCCAAATGCACTGCTTCCAAGATGTAAGCTTTCTTCTCCTTGGATTTCTTTGAGAGCATCCCAATATCTGCATAATTCCAATTTCCTATTCTCGGACGGCAACTCCCAGCGATCCTCCAGATAGCAAGATTACATAGAGATAGGTAGGTAGGTAGATTGA
This sequence comes from Anolis sagrei ordinatus, assembly GCF_025583915.1. Lineage (NCBI taxonomy): Eukaryota > Metazoa > Chordata > Lepidosauria > Squamata > Anolidae > Anolis > Anolis sagrei. The sequence goes on along the minus strand of NW_026847993.1, from coordinate 1,692,160 downwards.
TCAGGAGGACTGCTGGGAGTTGTAGTCCAAGAATAGGTAGAGTAGGAAGAAAGGGGAGAAAGAGGGAAAGAAAAGGGGGGAAGGAAGGGAAGAGGAAGAGGAAGAGGAAGAGGAAGAGGAAGAGAAGGAAGGAAGGAAGGAAGGAAGGAAGGAAGGAAGGAAGGAAGGGAAAAAAAGGAAGGAGAGAAAGAGGGAGGGAAGGATGGCCACAGCAACGCGTGGTGGGTACAGCTAGTATAGCTATTATAAATCCCAGTACTCCTGAGAAAAATGTATAATATCACAAAGGACGACCGTCTCACCCGCCTCATAGGAAACCTGCTACAAAACAGGAGCTTTTTTGTTGAGTTCCAGGGTCAGAGAAGCAGATGGCGGAAACGGAAGAGCGGCCTGAAAGTGCCTGATAGCAACCTGTCCCTCTGAAAATGGATGAAAGAACATTTTTGAGGTCCAAACAGTCTTCATGGCAGCGTCTCTCCGTACCTGGTGAGGTGCTGTCAGCTTTTCGTGGTCAGTGTCGCAGAGGCAGAAGGGTTCTTGCAACGAGAGGAAGAGGCTGAGTGGCAAAGGCGAGACGTTCTTCAAGGCCAGGGGCTTGTACTGGGCCTCCAAGACATCCCTGGGGTTCTGCAGGAAAAAAAGAGGAAGCCAAAAGCATTGCATGTTTTAGTATGCAATTATATAGATGTGTTTAACCATGCTGTGCTCCACGTTGAGCCAGAAGGAGAAATTGGTAATAAATCACCATAATCAACAGGCTTCATAGACCATAAACCACTGCCTCCTCCTGAGAAAAATGTATAATATCACCAAGGACGACCACCTCACCCGCCTCATAGGAAACCTGCTACAAAACAGGAGCTTTTTTGTTGAGTTCCAGGGCCAGAGAAGCAGGTGGCGGAAACAGAAGAACCGCCTGCCTCAGGGGAGCGTGCTTGCTCCATCCATGTTCAACATCTACACAAATGACCAGCCACTGCCAGAAGGGACAGAGAGCTTCATCTATGCTGATGATCGTGCCATAACTGCTCAAGCAGGGAGCTTTGAGATGGTAGAACAGAAGCTCTCCAAGCTCTAGGTGCTCTTACTGCCTATTACAGGGAAAACCAGCTGATCCCTAACCCATCTAAAACACAGACATGTGCCTTTCACCTTAAGAACAGACAAGCATCCCGAGCTCTGAGGATTACCTGGGAAGGAATCCCACTGGAGCATTGCAGCACACCCAAATACCTGGGAGTCACTCTGGACTGTGCTCTGACCTACAAGAAGCACTGCCTGAACATCAAGCAAAAAGTGGGTGCTAGAAACAATATCATACGAAAGCTGACTGGCACAACCTGGGGATCACAACCAGACACAGTGAAGACATCAGCCCTTGCGCTATGCTACTCTGCTGCTGAGTATGCATGCCCAGTGTGGAACACATCTCACCACGCTAAAACAGTGGATGTGGCTCTTAATGAGACATGCCACATTATCACAGGGTGTCTGCGCCCTACACCACTGGAGAAATTACACTGCTTAGCCGGTATTGCACCACCTGACATCCGCCGGGAAGTAGCAGCCAATAGTGAAAGGACCAAGGCAGAGACATCTCCAGCTCATCCCCTGTTTGGGTATCAGCCAGCACGTCCACGACTTAAATCAAGACATAGTTTTCTAAGACCTACAGAGACACTCGCTGGAACACCTCAGCAAGCAAGAGTCCAAAAGTGGCAGGCTCAAACCCAGCACCTCAACCAATGGCTGACACCAAATGAGAGACTCCCCCCTGGGCACACAGAAGACTGGGCGACTTGGAAGGCGCTGAACAGACTGCGCTCTGGCACCAAGAGATGCAAAGCCAACCTTAAGAAATGGGGCCACAAAGTGGAATCCAGATAATCTAGTTCAAAGCAGGTAAATCTGGAAGTTATATGGCAGTGTAGAAGGGGCCTTGGAGAGCAGCCTTAGGATCAAAGTACTGACCTTTTCCACTCGGAAAGTGATCTCTTTGGAGGAGATCTGGAGCACGGGGGCGATGAATTGGCAGGAGACGTCGACCGTCATGATGCACTCCTTCCCAGACTGCTTCCCTATGATGGCGTGGCAAATCAGCCTCTCCTGGATGACCTGGGCACGGAGGGAGAGATCACATGTCAGGGGAAAAAATGGCAGAGATAGGTGCGTGTTTTATAGTTTCCTCCTTCCTCTATCACGCCTTCCCTACGCTGCACATTGCACTGATTGACTCAGGGCAAGCTATAAAAATCAACCCAAACATTGCAGAGTCTTTAATCAGTAGTTAGCAGAGTTTTTTTCTGCATGGCCTCTGACTTTGTGCTGCTCACTGTTTTCAGAAAACACTTTGGTTTTCATCTAAACTCATAATGCTTAATCTTGCTTATGTAGAGCTATATACACATCAAGATGCCCTGATCTCCTATTGGTATACATAGAGATATACTAATGACAGCAAGAAGTGAGAATAATGGCAAGAGATGCATGGCACATGCTTGCTACTTACTTCTATACACATAGCTTCTCACCATCAAACAGAGACAACAGGAAATGATACAATTCTCATCATGCCTGTCACACAGCCATGACTCAGTTCCACATCACCACCTACTTAACCCTTCGGTGGGTGTGTGACCACATGTCCATTAGAACTGTATTTTCCCATCCAGTTACAGACAATGCATTTCTAATGATACAATTCTCATCATGCCTATCACACAGCCATGACTCAGTTCCACATCACCACCCACTTAACCCTTCAGTGGGTGTGTGACCACATGTCCATTAGAACTGTATTTTCCATCCAGTTACAGGCAATGCATTTCTAATGATACAATTCTCATCATGCCTTTCACGTGTTCATGATTCAGTTCCACATCACCACCCACTTAACCCTTCCATGGGTGTGTGACCACATGTCCATTAGAACGGTATTTTTCCATCCAGTTAAAGATAATACATTTCTAATGATACAATCATCATAATGCCTATCACATGGCCATGACTCAGTTCCACATCACAACCTACTTAACCCTTCCCTGGGTGTGTGACCACATGTCCATTAGAACGGTATTTTTCCATCTAACAGTACATTATCTACCCAACATCACGGTCAGTGCCCAGAATGGAAGCTAGGGACAACACAAGTGGGTCAGACGAGCAGTTTCTCCTTCTGCCTGCCCTTCAAGATCCTATTGTTGACATCCAGCTCAGGAGAAGAAGCTGCTTCTGTTCAGCATAACTTTTTGCTTTCTGAATACAAATTGCCTGACGCCAGTTGCATAATTTCCCCCGACATCGAGAGGAAAAGGTTCTCTTCGAGGTCTTCTGCAGCTCATTAATTATGCATTTAAATGTTTAAAGGCAAATATCTTAGTCCGTGTGCATCACAAACTCCCATCCTGGACCAACAACCGCAGAAAGGTCTGAAACCCAAGCGTCCAGTCTGGAAACAACCAAAACAGAAGACATGCTTGCAGCGAAAACACAAATCCAACAACCAAGGAACAAAACTGGGAGGCACTGGAGCTTGGATCAGGCCCCACTCGTCTCGTTTGTGTAATGAGGACGGCTTCTGCTTCAATGGCATTTGGAAGCAAAGCATATGGTCGCTATAGTAACAAGCAGGAAGCTCTAATGATGTGGTTACGGCATCTTTTGATGCTCCGAGCAACCCTTGGAAGCAGCTGCTCGTTTGAGAAGGCAATTAAGGAAGAATGTGCAATGCTTCCCTGCAAAAGGGAAATATGGGCCAGAGCTCCTCTCTAGGTAAAGGTTAAGGTTTCCGCCTGACGTTAAGCCTAGTTGTGTCCGACTCTGGGACTCTGGGGCTCATCTCCATTTCTCAGCCAAAGAGCCAGCATTGTCCATAGACACCTCCAAGGTCATGTGGCCACTGGCATGAGTCTATCATTCTATGAGTAAGATTCTAAGAGTCTAAGGTTCTATCAGTCTATGAGTTTAAGGTTCTATGTGTCTATGAGTCCATGATTCAATGAGTCTATCATTCTATGAGTCTATGGTTCTATGAGTCTATGGTTCTATGAGTCTATGGTTCTATGTGTCTATGAATCTATGATTATATGAGTCTAAGATTCTATGAATTTATGAGTCTATCATTCTATGAGTCTATCGTTCTATGAGTAAGATTCTAAGAGTCTAAGGTTCCATGATTATATGAGTCTAAGATTCTATGAATTTATGAGTCTATCATTCTATGAGTCTATCGTTCTATGAGTAAGATTCTAAGAGTCTAAGGTTCCATCAGTCTATGAGTGTAAGGTTCTATGTATCTATGAGTCCATGATTTTATGAACCTATCATTCTATGAGTAAGATTCTAAGAGTCTAAGGTTCTATCAGTCTATGAGTCTAAGGTTCTATGTGTCTATGAGTCCATGATTCTATGAGTCTATCATTCTATGAGTAAGATTCTAAGAGTCTAAGGTTCTATCAGTCTATGAGTCTAAGGTTCTATGTGTCTATGAGTTCATGATTCTATGAGTCTATCATTCTATGAGTAAGATTCTAAGAGTCTAAGGTTCTATCAGTCTATGAGTCTAAGGTTCTATGTGTCTATGAGTCCATGATTCTATGAGTCTATCATTCTATGAGTAAGATTCTAAGAGTCTAAGGTTCTATCAGTCTATGAGTCTAAGGTTCTATGTGTCTATGAGTTCATGATTCTATGAGTCTATCATTCTATGAGTAAGATTCTAAGAGTCTAAGGTTCTATCAATCTATGAGTCTAAGGTTCTATGAGTCTATGAGTCTAAGGTTCTATGAGCATGATTCAAGTCAATCATTCTATGAGTCTATTATTCTATGAGTCTATCATTCTATGAGTCTATGGTTCTATGAGTCTATGGTTCTATGAGTCTATGAGTCTATGATTATATGAGTCTAAGGTTCTATGAGTTTATGAGTCTAAATGAGCCTATCATTCTATGAGTAAGATTCTAAAAGTCTAAGGTTCTATGAGTCTATGGTTCTATGTATCTATGAGTCCATTATTCTATGAGTCTATCATTCTATGAGTCTATGGTTCTATGTGTCTATGGTTCTATGCGTCTATGGTTCTATGAGTCTATGGTTCTATGTGTCTATGAGTCTATGATTATATGAGTCTAAGATTATATGAGTTTATGAGGCTATGGTTCTATGAGCCTATCATTCTATGACCCTATCATTCTATGAGTAAGATTCTATGAGTTTATGGTTCTATCACTTTATGAGCCTATCATTCTATGAGCCTATCATTCCATGAGTAAATTCTGACTCTATGGTTCTGTGTCTATGAGTCTATGGTTCTATGTGTCTATGTGTCTATGAGTCCATGACTCAATGAGTCTATGATACTATGAGTCTATGACTCTATGAGCCTATAATTCTATGAGTAAGGTTCTATGAGTATATGGTTCCATGAATCTCTGGTTCTATGAGTCTAGGTTCTATTTGTCTATCATTCTGTAAGATTCTATGAGTCTATGGTTCTATCCATCTATAAGTCTATGAGTCTAAGGTTCTATGAGTCTATGATTCTCTCATTCTATGAATCTATGGTTCTATCAGTCTATGAGTCTACAGTTATATGAGTAAGATTTTATGAGTCTATGGTACTATCAGTCTATGAGCCTATGGATCTATGATTCTATGAGTCTTAAGATACTATGATTCTATGAGCCCGTGTTGGTCTGGTCCTACCTTGGGGGTGTCGGAAGAGCCCTCCAGCTGCATGTCCAGGCTCTGTCCTGGGGTGAGCTCCATCCGGAGTGGCCGGAGCTTGAAGACAGGGAAGGGGGAGTCGTCCTTGGCCTGACGAGAGGGGCCCGTGCCACGGGCGGAGGGGCCAATGGCGGGCAGGCTGGCAGCACGCAGGCGGAAGGGGCGGAAGCCTTCGGTCATCCAGTAGAGCTGGTGGGTGCGGCGCCCACGGTTGGTGATCCGGAAGCGGTAGAAGCAGGGGTCCAGGCTGGGGGAAGGGCAGAGGAAGGGCAAAGGTCAATAACATGGTGGCAATGGGCAGAAAGCACACTGTTGCTCATTGAAAGGATTGGCATGCTGTCCTGACATCTATATATATAAAATGGGAAAGGGCGTTCAACGGGACAGCAAAACGCGAAAAAACTCTGACAAAAACTCACCAAATTTGCCGTGCACATACCTCAACCCACAAGGTATGCACAACACTCATCAAAATTCCAAACAACATTTCAACAAACTCACAATTACAAAAACCAACTGAGCATGCGCAGTGCCCAGGGGAAGGAGGAGGATGGGAAAGAACGGAGAAAGGAAGGAAAGAAAGGAAGGAAGGGAGGAAGGGAGGGAAGGTGTATGAAGAAAGGAAGGAGAAGTTGAGAAGGTATATGAAAGAAGAAAGGTAGGAAAGAAAGAATACAGAGAGAGAAGAAGGATGGGAAAGAAGGGAGAAAGGAAGGAAGGAAAGGAAAGGAAAGAAAGATAGAAAAAAAGAAGAAAGGGAAGGGGAAGGGAAGGAAGGAAGGAAGGAAGGAAGGAAGGAAGGAAGGAAGGAAGGAAGGAAGGAAGCAAGGAAGGAAGGAAGGAAGGAAGGAAGGAAGGAAGGAAGGAAGGAAGGAAGGAAGAAGAGAAAGGAGGGAAGAAAAGAAAGAAAGAAAAGGAAGTCTGGAAGTCAAGAGCGAAGGAAGGAAGGAAAGAGATAGAGAGGGAAGAAAGGAGAGAAAGAGGAAGGAAAATAAAAAGGGAGGAGGAAGGAAAGAGGAAGAGAAGGAAGGAGGAGAGAAGGAAAGAAAAAAGGGAAGGGAGGAAAGATGGAGCAAAGGAAGAAGAGAAAGAAGGAGAGAAAGAGGGAGGGAAAGAAAGAAATAAGGAGAAGGAAGGATGGGAGCAAAAAGCTAAGGGAGGAAGTAAACAGGTAGAGAAGAAAGGAAAGAAGAAAAGGAAATGAAGGAAGGAGTGAAAGAAGGAGAGAGAGGGGGAGAGAAGGTTGCCACAGCAACGCGTGGTGGGTAAAGCTAGTATAAATATACTTGGATTAACTCAAGTCTAATGTGCCATCAAATCTAATGCGCAGCTCCACTTTCAAAACCCTGAAACTCAAAAAAGTATTTGCAGGCGAATGTAATGTGCAACAAGCAGCAAAAAATGCACTCTCTGTCATTTGGCCAAAATAGGTATGCCTTAGATCCTAGCATCGCATCGCATTCTGCCATTGCAATTGAATTAGAGATGAAGACCCTCCAAGAGGAGTTGCTTGTGCTCCGGAAACAGCTTCCCCTTTTGGTTCACCACTGAGATGACCATAGTGTGCAAATCTAATGCACACTCTAATTTCGGAAAGCTCATTTAGCCCCAAAAGGAGAGCATTAGAGTCAAGTAAACACTGTATCTCTGGGGTGGAAACAAAACGAAACCCATAACATCAGGCAATGTCAGGATTATTTGGTTATGCATGTGTGTTTTTCAATGTGTTTCTATGTATTTCAAGGTGGATTCTATTCTGTTCAGTTGTGTATTAGAAATATTGTGCTGAGACAGAGAAAATGTAACCTTGACAGAAATGAGATAACGTGTTCTCTGGCTGGGAAGAAGAGGGAGGATCTGGTCTCAGCCAGAAGTCAGATAAGCAGATGTTCAGAGACTGTTGTTTTTGCCTAGTGGTTCCTGTCTGTTGCTTGCTGTGAATGGACGTGTATAGATGTACTTAGTAAACTTAGTTTTCTGTTGTAACTAAAAGCTTGCAGAGTCCTGATTTCTGAAATACAGTGTCTGCTGATCTAGCAATCCTTCCGCTGCCAAAGTTTCAATATCTGACAGTCAAGACCACCACCCAGGCAGGATCGTCCAAAACAACTTAAAAGTAAACATTGAAAGAAATTCAGTAAAGACCAAACACATTTCAAAGCCTGCGGCCACAAAAAAACATTATGACAGGCTCCACCACATTGGCCTTTACCCCGAAATGACAATATCTGTGGGATGACTGAGGCAACTGCTTTATCAATGGCCCTGCCTCCAGCCATTCGTAAGCTCAGTGTGTCCAGGGAGGACATACGAGTACACTATATAACAAAACTTGAAACATTTCCTGTTTTTGTTTTGAAAGTGTTGCTCCTGTTTAGTTGTGTGGTCCTGACTTTGAAAGTAGTTGTTGTCAGTGTGTAATTCATGTATGGTGTTTAAATGTAATTTCATGTGATAGGATTGTGATTGTAATAGAATTGTATTGTCAGGATGTATTTTGATACAGAAGGGTTAAATAGAAAAGTAACAAGCTGTGAGAATGTGACCCTGAGTTCTTGCTCTGTGAAAGATTAGGGAGTGCCAGAGATAAACCTCCTTCCAGCTGCAGTTTGTATTAGTTCCTATCTCTTTCAGTTTGTGTTCTTCACATCTGTCCGTTGATGGTGTATGTTGTCTATTTGGAGCTGCTGAAAAACTGCTTTTACCGGAGACTCCAGAGTCCATTATTCTGAGCTTCTGCGATACTCTGCTAACGCTAACAGTTGTTACATTCCAGAAACTTTGTTTTTGTGGCTAGGCTGCCACAAACAAGGTTGAATTGATTTGCGAAACTAGTGTAAAATGTGCTATGGCAGGATGATGTCCCTCCCGCAAAAACAAAGTTTTGGCAGTTTAATAAACTTTCCCCATGTTTTTATAACACCCGGAGGGCCGAAGTTTGCCCAAGTCTGGTATATAATAATAATAATAATAATAATAATAATAATAATAATAATACAAAACAGACCTCTATACAACTTGGATTGATTACTGCGCTAGTACAGCTGTACCAGAAGCCTACATTTCCTTTCTATGCATGTGTTTCTTTGGCCATGCATTTTGCAGTTGGGTGGTTCCTTCCAGGCTGCAGCCATAGGGCCAGCCACCTGCCTATCACTGTTAAGTTCTTTAGTTCCGCCCCTTTCCCCAGGGTTCTGGGGAAGAGAGAGAGAAAAGGAAGGACCGACGGGAGGAAGGAAGGGAGGAGAGAAAAGGAAGAGAGGGAAGAAGAAAGGGAATAAGGGAGGAAGACAGGGAGGAGGGCAAGGAAAAGTAAGGAGGGTAGGATGGAAAGAAGGAGAGAGAAAACTAAGTAAGGAAGGAAGGAAGGAAGGAAGGAAGGAAGGAAGGAAGAAAAAGGAGGGAAGAAAGAAAAGGAGGGAAGGAAGGGAATGAGAGGGGAAGACTGGGAAAGAGGAAGGGAATATGGAAACATGGAAGGAAGGAGAGAGAGAAAAAGAAGCAAGGGAGGAAGGAGGGAGAAATAGGGAAAGGAAGGAAGGAGAAAGAGAGAAAATCAAGGAAGGAAACCAGGGAATGAAGGAGGAAAACAGGGAGGGAAGAGAGAAAGGAGAAGGAAGGAAGGAGAAAGAATAAAAGGAAGGAAGGAAGGGAAAAGAAAGTTTTTTAGTTCAGTCTTACAGTTTGGAAGCTCAGTTACAGGACGTGAGAGCTTTTCCCACCTGTAGAGAAGCTCTGTTTCTTACAAGGCTCCGGGGGGAAATTGTCCCAAAGCTTCTGGGGAAGACAGTTCTCAAAGCTCTGGCTGGGGAACTTACAGCCTCACAGCTCTACAAGCCTCTGGGGAAGACAGCCCTAAAGCTTCTGAAGAAAACAGTTTTACAGATCCAAAGGTCTCCAGATGGAAAATCTCTAAAGTTTTGGCCGGTAAGGTTTACTTGGGTACCCAAAAAGCAAATTGGAACCGGGAGTAAGGCTCCACACCAGCCAGCCTAAAGACAGATTGCCCAGGGAGGGGTCAGAGGATTTTCCTTGTAAAAGAAAGAAAAAGTTCACAAAGAAAGCTTTCCAAGTTTCTAAAGATTTTGTTTAGGAAAATCCACAGGGCCTCTCAACCGAGGCACCCTGCCGTCCCGCTGGGCACAAAGAGCACGTCCTGTTTTAAAAGACAATTGCTATAGGCCCAGCGCGTGTCAGCACAATTACAAAAAAGCATTTGCCTCACTGTCACATTGTTGGATTATCAAATGTCTAGATATCATCGGGGTTTGTGAAAATATTAGAAAGTTCACTGAAAACGCATTCATTGGAACTTGTGCCACAAACCCCATCTGCTTGCGACAAAGAACTGGTGGGATCACAAGCTGGAAAAAGTTACAGAAAATGAACATGTCAAACTCCTCTGGGACTTCCGGATTCAGACAGACAGAGTTCTGAAGCACAAGACTCCTGACCTCACAATCGTGTTAAAAGACAAAGTATGGATTGTCGATGTTGCAATCCCAGGTGACAGCGAGATTGAAGAGAAACAACTGGAACAGCTAACACAATATGAGGATTTAAAGATCGAACTGCAAAGATTCTGGCACAAGCCAGTCAAGGGGGTCCCAGTGGTGATCGGCACACTGCCTAAAGACCTTGGCCTGCACTTAAAAGCAATCAGCACTGACAAGATTACCATCTACCAGCTGCAGAAGACCACCTTACTGGGATCTGCATGCCTTATTTGCCGATACATCACACAATCCTAGACACTTGGGAAGTGTCCAGCGTGTGATCCAATACAACAGCCAGCAGAGTGACCTTGTTTGCTGTGGACTCGTCTTGTTGTGTTTCAAATAATCATCATCATCATCATAATTATCATCACATGCCAGGGACCCCAAGCCCGTACCAGAAGTGAGGGCCCAGGTCGATGGCTGGTGCGAAGGGCTTGTCGGTGACGATGGTGGTGCCGATGCCCGCGGCTTGGACGGGGATGATGCTGGACATGCTGTCCTCAAAGGCCAGGTGGACCTTGTCCTGGAAGAGCACCGTGTCGTTCAGGTGAGCGATGAGCAAGAGTGAGACCTCCGCCTGCGGAGGGACAATCCCGCTGCTGGGCTCGATCCGCCACAGAGAATGAGGCCGGGCCTGCAAGACAAGACGAGAGAGGGTTTTCGCCAGCGGGATCGGATCTGGGTTTTTTGGAGAGAGAAAGAGAGAGCGGAGGAAGGAATTGTCACACCTCAGAGTAGAATCACCTTACTTAAGACACCAAAAAGCACACAAGCAGTAGTCTTTATGGTTTATTAAAGTAAAAGATAAAAAGTTCCAAAAAGGCAAAAGTATAGTTCCAAAGATCAATACAAGGTAACACTGGAAAACAGGATCCACGAAGACACAAGCAAGGCAAAGTCTCATGAGAACATGACAAAGTCCTCAAACCATGAACATGAAAACTGCAAGATAAATCCTAAGTCTCTTGGCTGGAGTGAGAAGTTGCTCTGACACGGGGGTATTTCCAAACAGCCTGTTTAATACCCTTTGGAAAACATGAAGGCGTTCCTCTGGCCCTTGGCCTCCCTCTCTCTCTTGTTAGTGATTCTCACACTCCTTCGAACCTTAAATTCCAAACGATCAGCTCGATCTAAAGCTCCGGCCTCATCAAGGGCAATCTGTTCGTTAGTGCTTTCTTGCTCATTATCTGGCTGAGAACAACTGTCCTCCCTTCCTGAATCAAAATGCACCTGGCTCTCAGTAGTTTCATTATCAACAGCGTCATCCCTTGTTGTGGGAAACAACTGAACTTCTGCACCCTCCTCGTCTAACACAGGGACATCATCGCTTTGCACCTGACTGTGAATCTGAATCCCATCATCTGCATCAGAATCATTGACACTATCACTCTGAGATTCCAGCTGAGCCACAACAGGAATAAGGGCAGTCAAGGACTTTGCAGCAGTTATGGGGAAATATTCCCAGTGCCTTCAGGTCTTTTTCCAGCTCATTTTTCTCCAAATTCTGGTGAAAATCAGTTGGAGGTAAAAAAACAAATGCTAAATCCGCACTGCACAGCTATAACACTTTGGCACTGCTTTCACTGCCATAGTTCCATCCTGTGCAATTTTGGGATTTGCAGTTTCATAATTCTCTCATGAGCAACAGTAGTATGGATAGGCTATAGGATAAATAATAATAATAATAATAATAATAATAATAATAATAATAATAATAAATCTTATTTATGTTCTGCCCTATCTCCCCGAGGGGACTCAGGACGGATAACAGAACATACATACAATATATTATATTATTAGTGTTGCAACCCAGAGCAGAAAACGAGGCCCTAAGATAACTATCCACCACACTTGGCTGTGAAAAAAACAATAATTTTTTATTGATGAAAAATGGTTACAAAATAAAGGAAAAATGCAAAGTCAAAAGCCACAGCAAAATCAGCA
>NW_026847993.1:1650558-1679581 GCF_025583915.1 Anolis sagrei ordinatus | reverse complement strand
ATATTAAAAAATATTTTTAAATGGAAAATTAACAAAATGAAACAAACACAGGCAGGAGACAGCAAATGAGAGAAAACACCAACAGAAGAGTCTTTTCTTTTTTAGAATATTTTTAAAGAATAATATTAAAATAATATTAAAAAATAATATTAAAATAATATTAAAAAATATTTTAAAATGGAAAATTAACCAAAAAAGGACCAAACACAGGCAGGATACAGCAAATGAGAGCACACACCAACAGAAGAGTCTTTTCTTTTTTAGAATATTTTTTAAGAATAATATTAAAAAATAATATTAAAAAATAATATTAAAAATAATATTAAAAATAATATTAAAAATAATATTAAAAATAATATTAAAAATATTTTAAAATGGACAATTAACCAAAAAATGGCCCAAATGTGGACCAAACACAGGCAAGAGACAGAAAATGAAGCAAGCAGCACTCACAGCAGCAAGGAATGAATCCAATCCCAGTTGCTAGCAGGCAGCCATTGCCAAGCCAACCCAATGCAAACTCCCTCGCCTCTGCAGCAAGCTACGGGCCGCGCGGAGCCGCTTTGAAAGGGCTCGCCGGCCAATCAAAAAGAGACAGCCACGGACCCATGGTGCACTGCTTGGGAGCGCCGGATTGGCTCCCATGCACCAGCACTCCAGCAGCCTCCACCCCATTAACGAAACGAGCGGAGGCTCGTTAAAACTATGGGGGTTGCTGGTTCGATATTTAAAAACCCTTCCGGGTTTGGAAATATGTTTCAATATCGCTTCGGAAATGGTAAAAATAACGAATTAATAACGAAATAACGATTATAATATTATAAATACTATGAACACATATATGGCAAACATTCGGTGTCGTTATACAATTTACAAGGACAGACAATACACAAACAAAGGTAAGGGCTCAGATCCCCCCAAGCAGATCCCCAAGTGCCACTCACCATCTGAGCCTCAAACGGGGCCGGGATGACCGACTGGTTGGCCAGGGTTAGCACCCGGGGAACGTCCTGCAAAACCGGGATGCTGCCGAAATCCAGCTCGGCAGGATACACATACACAACGGGGCCTTCGCCAAAGGTCACCAGCTGGAGCTTCTGATCAACGAGAGGGAGGAAGACAAAGATGGAGCATGAGCTGTTGGGCGAGCATTGCCCTAAAGGATCCGCCCAAGACTAAAGGTTTCAGATCTGAGCAAAGAGGTCAGAGGAGGGATTGGTCGGGCCCCACCAAAAGGCAGAAGAGCAGAGGACCCTTCTTTCTTGACCAAATTAGGAGATGGACATTCAGTGGCATGGGAGGTGGACATGGCCACACCCCAGAGGCTTCCTGTTTCTGCTTCAGTCCTTCAGGCCTTTGGTCTTGCACACAGTCTTTGGGGCGTTGAGCATTAGGAAGAGGGAGCAGGCTTCCTTTCTGCTGCCCTTGAAACTAGGACTCTATGAAGCCAAGGCTTCAAATTACATGGAAGGAGATTCCACTTAGGAAGGACTTCCTGACCATGAAGTCGAGCACCCCCCCCACCCCAAAATAAGGGAGAGTGACTTATAGTTCTGCAAAGGGCAAGGGCACCAGACTGCACAGTAGGGGTTAAGTCTTAGTCACATTGCCAAGGCACTAACAACAACAAGGACCCCACGAGGCTTTTGGGGAACAGCTGGATCTTGGGACTTCTGCCCTTCATGAGAGTTGTAGTTTCCCAAGGACCAGCTTCGACCCCAGCGTGGCAGAATTCCACCCAATGGCTCAGTGGGAAATCAACAGACTTGTCCTTTTGGGCTTTAAGAGCTCTGCCTAATGTTTTGGACTCACAAGGACATCTTTTTCGCTCATGAACTTCCCTCAAAATGGACTATGGACTCATATTGCTTGAAAATAATTTCTTTATTACATTTCTTTGGCAGGTGGGATGGGGAAGGAGATATTTGATATGAATTTCTGTGTATTTCTGTATTCTCTCATGTATTTTCCTTATTCTTGCCCTGACACCCAAACCTTCCCCCTCCCTTTGGGTAAATCAATCCAGGAAGCGGCCAGCTGCTGAAAGGGCAATTAGGGACAACAAAAGAACTCATATCCCAGAACTCTGGAGAGGAAAATAAGACCTGGAAACTCTATGAGGCTCCTGGATTAAGGCCATCAGGCTGAGACCTCCTTCTGCAGACTTTTGACCATTTCACAATAGGAGCGAGACGCCCCTCAGGGGGCCGCCTTCCCAATTGTGTTTACTTCATTCAAAACCGGACATTTCCCCAGCCTCCCCTTTTGTGCCTTATCTGATTGTGGCAGGAAGGCCAGGATGGAAGTAATCAAGGATCATCGCAACTCCACTCAAGGACAATAGACTGGCCATCGCACCCATTGATTCATTTGCCTGCTCATTGTTTCTGTTTTCATCCCACCTCTCTCCTCCTGATTTGTCAAGGCACTGAAGTAGGGAAAGCTCTCCCATTGGCTCCTCTGCAGCGGAGGAGCTCTGTGATTGGCCCTGACGCAGGGAGGGCGGCTGCGCCTCCTCCCAGCTGGAATCCCATCAGCCAATCACCTGCAAGCCGGGCGGAGGGCAGAGGGCGGGAGTTTTGGAACTTTCAAACCTGGAAACTCCTATAAAAATGCCTCTGATCTCTGTACTGGTATGCTTGCATGTGAATGATCACTGCAATTGCATCTGCTTCAGCTGAATCGCTCATTAAACCTCGGTGCCTCTTCTTCGCCTTGGCAAGAGTCTCATTTCAATTTTTAATATTAATAAAATTGCTGGAATCAGGCTTCTCTGACGGCTCGCCAAGGTCGCGGACCCTCTTTGGTGCGGTCCTAGGGGTCTCTCTTACTGGGGAGACCCTCTTAAAGTCTAGCTTGACTTCAACCATACAAGCTATTCAACAGTGGAACTCTCTACCTCAGAGTCCAGTGGAAGCTCCTTCCTTGGAGGATTTGAATAGAGGATAGATGGCCATCTATCAGGGGTGCTTTGATTGTGCTTTTCCTGCATGGCAGAGGTTGGACTAGATGGCTCATGGGATCTCTTCCAACTCTATAATTCTATGACAACAGAGTGAACTCAGAACACTATGCAATACTTTGGTTTTCAATGAATCTCTCAACATCGAGTCTCAAGCAACTCAACCTAGTTTGTAGCTGCCACAAAAAAAACAACAAAGTTTTGGAGTGGAATGATAACTTTCTGTTGGAGTTCAGCCTGTGATTGTGTTTCAGGATCAGGGTGCGTTGGATGTGGGGAATGATGTTAACGAGGTGCAAGATGAGTTTCAAGATGGCAGTGGCTTAGTCAGTGATATTGATGCAGAGAATGACCAGGAGATGACCTGTACTTTCCCTTGAGAATGTCCCTGAGAGGTGTGGGGAGAAAGAACACGAAATAGCTCAGCACCTGCAGAAATTAATGAGCAAGTAGATAATGAGCCGAGAGATAGACGAGAAGAGTTCAGTCAAAACAGGAGGGCTGGGCAAAGGCTTCGTGCTCTGTCAGGCTTTGACAGAAAACAATAACAAAGCTTCAACTAAAGAGAAACCAATTTCTGACCTAGCTAATGAGGGGATAAAAAGTCTCAAGTTTGGGATGTGTAGTCAGATGAAGCATCATTTAGAATCACACCAAGTTCTCATCCTTGCTTTGAAGTTTCATGCCAAGATATTTCTTGTTCATGGTTTTCGATTCCTGGATTTCATGATTGCTTACCCAAGCCTTAGATCAATATATTCCTGATTGTCTGGATTGTATTTTAGATGTGTGGACTTTGCGTTTATGAACGTTGCTGAACTCTACTTTGGACTAATTTGTTCCTGCTGATCTTCTTACCTAATTGGATTTACCTATTTCTTTAAAGTGCTTTTTTACTTTGCTGCTTTTTTACTTATCTTCAATAAAAGATAAACACCAATATGTGGTGTTTAAAATCAGAGGGTTATTTCTGTTCCAGAGTGCAAGACTTTCAAAGTAAGGACTGCACAATTAAACAGGAATAACACTTTCAAACCAGGATCAGGACATTTTTCAGATTGTGTTACATAGTGTGATGAGGTAGCTCTTTGTTTCTCAGGTCACATTTAGAGCTGGGGTAAGTCACAGGTGGGCGCTGGCTGGGCATTCCTTTTCCGGATACTGCAAAATGCACACATTTTGCAGGTGAAGCTGGCTTCCTCCTCCTCCTGGTGCCGCCCAGCTAGAGCCCATGGCCAATCAGTCAATTGATCAGTCCATTCCCACAGAGGCCACTCACCAGAGGGAGGTCTTGGTCCCCAAAGATGGCAACGAGGGCCGTGACCTCCTGCCGCCCTCTTTGCTGGACCTCCAAAATCAAGGGGATCTCCACCGTGGAGTGCGGATAGATGATGCCACAAGGCTCAGGGCTGGAGTGCAAGATGGCAGGCGACTCCGTAGGCTTCTGCAAGGGGAGAAGAACAAGGCCACCATCGCAAGGGCCCACAAGGTGCTTTCCAGCTCAGAAACATGGCCTTCTCGAGTCAATATTTCCTGACTTTGCCTTGGCCTCGTGTTCTCTGTGCAGCCCTTTAAGAAACAGCTCTGCTTTGGGGCACATTTCCCAACTGGCATCACAAGGGACTTCAAGTGCTCGCTCGCTTTTCCCTCCCAATCCAATCTGTAGCGAATCTTACCTAGTAGGCCGGAAAGGAAGCCTGGATGACAGTATGGCAATCCTCCATTTTGGGAGTGGATGCCAGGGAGGCAGCCATCTTGAGTGAGGATAGATAGAAGAGGGGAGGAGTTTGAGGTCTCCTAGGATTGGCTAAAAGAGTTGGGAGGAGCCAAGTCTTAGGAGGGAAAAGATTTCAGCTTCTGTGGGAGTTGAGAACTGGGAGCTGGTGGGTAAAGAAGTGTTTTTGAAACTGGGTTTCCAGAGAGATTGTGTCTGTGTCAGACAGTGCTGTTAGCTGACAGGAGAAAGCTCAGACAGCAACCTGATTTCTTGTGGGAATTAGCACAAGAGATTAGCTCTCTAGGCMGAGTTAGTTAGCAGGAAGAACTCTAGGGAAGAGTTAGCTAATAACTRGGGGGACTACCTAAGATAGGTTAGTCAGAAACTCATTATTATTTCTCTGAAGTAGAGTGAGGGATTTTTGTTACTAGCAGCTAGATCTGTTTGATTAGCTCTGTCTGTAACTAAGTGAAGAAACTTATTCAAGCAACCATCAAACTGAAGTACTTTTGTAACAAGTCCCACTTTTTGTACCTCTCAGAAGTAGTTAGTTGTCTGTTTTTATAWATAAAACTTTTTTCTATTTAACTTTCAAAAGATCTCTACTGCGCATCATTCAATCATCAAGTCTTTGTGGTAATTCCAGTATTTTTAACATCTTGTTACTACAGAAAAGCCTCTTAACAAACAGTCATTTTGGGAGCCAGGGGAAAAACAGTGTTGGACGGAGTGGGGAAAGTTTACCTCAAATACCCATTCTAAAAGCCTAAAACTACTTAGGTTGGTGGCAGCTTTAATCCAAAAGAAGACTAAAAGACAAGCAGTGTTCACTCTACCAATACACATATCTAACAGCATCTCGCTACCATATTGGAGGCACAGGGGTGGGATTTTTGGAGAAAGAAAAATCTTTGAGAAGGATCCATCCTGCACAGCCATAATACTAATTATCCTCCAGCCTCGAGTCACTGGCTGTGATATAATCCCTTATACTGGTGTCCAGTGGTGTGATATTACATATAATCTTGTACAGTGGTGTCCATCTGTGGGATATATAATATTTCGTTATAATTGGTGACACGCTGCGTGATCTATAACAATACTATATCTCGATCCTTTATACCATCCTCCATGGAAGTTCCCCTTTTCCCAGAAGAGGAGACCCTCCTCCAGATCTCCGAAGCCTCCTCTGCTGAGCCTGAAGATAACTTCTTCTCTTGCTGATGAAGGCAAGATGAAAATACATAATACACATATATTGGAAAATATATATTGGATGTAACCATATTAGAAATAGGAATTAGAAAATATATATGAAATCACAAAGGGATATGTATGTATGCATGAACTTCACTTCACTTGGGAAAATATTCTCTTCTTAAAAGCGGCAAAGTAGATGCCAGAAAGAGGCCAGGGTCCAGGAAAGGAATGTCTCTGGCAAATATCAAGAGACCCTTCCATTTCGTACCAAGCAGGGCTTATCGTAAGATTAACGAGCCTTGCTATCAAGAGGCTTCTTCAGGAAGGACTTATCTTAAGATGGATGGAAGTTCTTGCTATCAGTAGACATTTTGGTGCTATGGGTTACAACATAGCCCACTAATAGCACCTCTTTAGATAAAGGTGATTAATGGAAGATTAAAGGTGTTGAAGTTAAAATATGCTATTGAAGGCAACTTAAAAGTGGAATTTTGTGATACACATTGTGATGCTTGTATGATGCATGCATATTATTTTAAAAGGTATATAAACCAAGGCAATTCTTTTGTTCAGCACCCTGTTTCCTGGAATACCAGCAGGGTCCATATCCAGTTGGCGTCAACTGAAAATAAACCGTGCTTTTACAGACCTCAGGAACTCTCTTTTGTCTCTTTTCCTCAAACCTTCTCCCTGTCATTTCCTTGCGAGCATCAAGCCGCTCCAAACTGAAGAGGAAGAGCAGCATTTTCTCCTGATGTTTCACCTGCATCTGCGGCTACTGGCATCTTTAGAGGATCTGAAGCAACTCAAAACGTGGCTGTTTGAGCAAGCGTTCACAGACACAGAGTAACGGGTACAAACAACTGACATAGGAATGGATAACTGACGATGGAACTGGACAATGCTTGACAATAAGGAGGCGCCAATGATGTTGTTTTTATTGCTGTTGTGATTTAGGTAATTTTAATGTTTTTTAATTGTATTATGATACTATGTATACTGTTTTGTTGGAAACCGCCTTGAGTCGCCGATAGGCTGAGAAAGGCAGTATACAAATACAGTAAATAAATAAATAAATAAATAAATAAATAAATAAATAAATCTGATGCAAGTCAAGCAAGTGGAGTGTATAGTATACCGGTGGAATAATGTCCAGGGTGGCACATTACTGTCCATTAAACTAATGTAAAGGGTGCAATTAGCAAGCTAGTTTTACGAGTGTTTAGTGGGATCCACCCATTAGCATGTAACCATGAAGATAGCAGAGTCAATTAGTGAGGGGCATCCATATCGAAAAGCATGAAAATGGGCAAAATGTGGCTACCAGTATTGGAAAATATTAGAACCAAGATAGAGACTAATGAGCACCACCTGGGCACAGCTGGTCTCCAGGCAGCAACCAATCAAGGCAAAGGATATCTCCAGGATACAAAGGCCAGGCTACTTCTAGGCAGATGCCCTCGCTCATTGACGATGCAATCTTCATGGTTACTCACATGCTAACGGGTGGACCCCACTCAACATCTGCAAATCAAGTTTCCTCCTTGCACTTGTTTAACAGATGTTGGTTCTCTCTCCCACATTGGTCATTATTCCACAAGTATATTAGGTATATACTGCACTTGCTTTGCCACCAACAGATCCTCTGAAGATGCCAGGAGCCACAGGTGCAGGTGAAACATCAGGAGGAGAAAATCCTGCTAGAATACATTGGTCGTCCAGCCCAGAAATGACACAACAACGCCCAATTATTCTGGCCACGAAGACCTTCAAGAAGACACAGGAGAAGAAGGACCAGACCCACCTGGGGAAGAAGCCCGTAGCAGCCGAAGAGGTTGGTGTCGTTGACGAGGGTGGCCATGCGCTGGTACGGAAACCTCAGGAAGCAGTGCCCAAAATTCAGAGTGGGATCGGCCAAGTGCAGCGGAGGGGTGAGGCACCTAGTTGAGAAAAGCAGGCAGGCAGGGACAGGGCTTGCTTCCAGCTCTTCCAGGAAAGCAGAGTCCAGCCTGCCTTCGTCGGCTAGAGCAGTGGTTCTCAACCTTCTAATGCCGCGACCCCTTAAGACAGTTCCTCATGTTGTGGTGACCCCCAACCATCACATTATTTTCATTGCGACTTCATAACTGTCATTTTGTAAATATCGGATTATCCAGGATGTATTTTCATTCCCTGCACCAAATCTGGCACAAATATCCAATATGCCCAAATTTGAATGCTGGCGGGTTTGGGGAGGGGATTGATTTTGACATTTGGGAGTTGTACTTGATGGGATTTATAGTTCACCTATAATTCAAGGCTATTCTGAACTCCACCAACGATGAAATTGAATCAAACTTGGCACACAGAACTCCCATGACCGACAAAAAATACTGGGGGGGTTTGGTGGGCATTGATCTTGAGTCTGGGAGTTGTAGTTCACCAACATCCAGAGAGCACTGTGGATGGATCTGGAGCAAACTCTACACGAATACTCAATATACCCAAATGTGAACACTAGTGGGGTTCAGGCGAAATAGACCTTGACATTTGGGAGTTGTAATTGCTGGGATTTATAGTTCACTCTGAACTCCACCAATGATGGAATTGAACCAGTCTTGGCACACAGAATTCCCATGACCAACATAAAAAAAATACTGCGAGGGTTTGGTGGGCATTGACCTTGAGTTTGGGAGTTGTAGTTCACTTACATCCAGAGAGGACTGTGGACTCAAACAATGATGGATCTGGACCAAACTTGGCACAAATACTCAATATGCCCAAATGTGACCCCCAACCATCATATTATTTTCATTGCTACTTCATAACTGTCATTTTGCAACTGTTGTGAATCATAATGTAAATATCCGATATGCAGGATGTATTTCCATTCACTGTATCAAATTTGGCACAAACACCCATTATGCCAAATTTGAATACTTGTGGGGGATTGATTTTGTCATTTGGGAGTTGTACTTGATGGGATTTATAGTTCACCTACAATCAAGGAACATTCGGAACTCCACCAACGATGAAATTGAACCAAACTTGGCACACAGAACTCCCATCACCAACAGAAAATACTGGAAGGGTTTGATGGGCATTGACCTTGAGTTTGGGAGTTGTAGTTCACCTACACCCAGAGGCCAGGAAGAGCCCAATTGCAAGGAGAACCACATTTGGACCAAGATAATGGGTGTCTGTTGCATCTCAGAGACTTCTTTGTGTGCCCCAAATGTTCCTCAAGACCCTCTCTCTCAGATTCAGTGCCTTTCACAATCAAAGCCCTGACCGTCCTGCATTCCTTGCACGGGACAAGCCAGCGTTGTGACTTTGGACCTGTATTCTCTCTAGACTGGGATGGGGTCACACTCCCCTTGAAGGCACGGGTTCACAGCTTGCGGGTCCTCCTGGACTCATCGCTGAGCCTGGAATCTCAGGTTGCAGTGGTGGCGAGGGGGGCTTTTGCACATTTAAAACTTCTGTGCCAGTTGTGCCTGAACCTTGGAAAGTCAGACTTGGCCACAGTGGTCCATGCTCTCATCATATCTAGGTTAGATTACTGCAATGTTAGATTATATGTGGTTGCCTTTGAAGACTGCTCGGAAGCTTCAAATAGTCCAGCGAGAGGCAGCCAGGTTAATAACTGGAGCGGCGTACAGGGAGCACACAACTCCCACGTTACACCAGCTCCACTGGCTGCCAGTTTGCTACCGGGCACAATTCAAAGTGCTGGCTTTGGCCTACAACGCCCTAAACGGCCCCGGGCCAATTTACCTGTCCAAACATATCTCTCCCCTATGAATCATCCCAGAGATTCACAGGAGCGTTTGGCGGGGACGAGAGACAGGGCCTTCTCAGTGATTGCCCCTCGGCTCCCTTCCTAATGAGATCAGGTCAGCCCCCTCCCTCTTGTCCCTTAACCCTTTCCTACCTTTTCCTATAGCACACAACAAACACAGATGAATTGATCAGCAACTGAACAGACTGGAGGGGTTTGGGGGACTGATTTAGGGGTGACTCCCTTGGCATATGGAAGTTGTAGTTCACCCTTATCCAGAGAGCACTGAACCCAGCTGACAACAGATCTGGACCACACTTGACACACGTACCCAACATGGCCAATTGTGCACACAGGCCTGGTTTGGGGAAGATTGACCCACGATTCTGGGAATTGTAGTTCACCCACATTGTTATGTATTTTCTAATGGGAGAATTCATAAAAAACGAAATCAAAGACTGGCTTTTTCCTAATAAATAGTGTTACTAGTTAACTAAATGATATTACCATACACCCAAAATAAACAATGCCTTTTTCAAATAACCTGGGCATTGCCGGGTACCCAAGCTAGTAAATAATAAATAAACCCTGGGTTCAAGGGCCAGAGGTTCTGCTTGCTGGGGAAGGGCTCTTGGTTGCAAGGTGTGTGGAAGGGCGTTTGGATGTAATGGGGACCACCGACAGAAAGAAAGAAGGAAGGAAGGAAGGAAGGAAGGAAGGAAGGAAGGAAGGAAGGAAGGAAGGAAGGAAGGAAGGAAGGAAGAGAAAAGCAGGATGCAGGACAGCTTGTTGTGAGGGAAGGAGGACAAGGTGGGAAGGTCCCAGACGAGACAGCTGCCCTCCTTCAGACAAGTCGGCGGTGCTTGTCCTGACGTCAGCCCGCACGCCTCCCGTGCCCTTGCCAGCCTTCCAAGGGAAAGTGTCCCCCTCTCGCAGGCCCATCCTTCAGCCGGACAGATGTGCGCAGGCACATGACAGCAGGCAGGTCTCGGCTGGAAGTCACACCCGGCTGGAGAGGGACGGCCAAGATGCTCACCCGCCTGCCGTTGTTCTTTCCTCTGCCGGAGAAATGACCCTCGTCCTTCTCCAAGCCAGGACAGCTCCTGCTCGCATTTCACAGCTCAGGCTGTTTGGCTGAAACCCGATTCCACCCCACTCAAGACCCCTTCAAAAACCCACTTCCTCCATTGCTCAGCACAGGGTCAGAACGGTCATGACAGTGGGAAGCATTTGGAAGAGGTGCCTTGGTTCCCACACAACTGCCCCACAAAGGGCAACTCATTCCCACCCCTGTGGCCACTGCCAGCCTTAGGCAAGATTTGCCCAGAGAGGGTTTGCCACTTTGGCCTTCCTCGGAGGCTGAGAGAGTGTGACGTGCCCAAGGGACACAAAGGAAGATGGGGAGGTGGCTTGTTTGGGCCACTTTGAGCTGGCATCTCTTGTGCAATTAACACTCTGTTGGCTCCAAGGGATATTTAATTGGTTTTTTTTGCATCTGTTTCATCTTAGTTTGTTGTAGGTTTTTTTGGGCCATATGGCCATGTTCTAGAGCAGTGGTTCTCAACCTGTGGGTCCCCAGGTGTTTTGGCCTACAACTCCCAGAAATCCCAGCCAGTTTACCAGCTGTTAGGATTTCTGGGAGTTGAAAGACAAAAACATCTGGGGACCCCAGGTTGAAAACCACTGGAGCATTTCTCCTGACGTTTCACCTGCATCTATGGCAAGCATCCTCAGAGGTAGTGAGGTCTGTTGGAATAGGAAAATGGGTTTATATATCTGTGGAATGACCAGGGTGGGACAAAGGACTCTCGTCTGCTGGAGCTAGGTGTGACTGTTTCAACTGACCACCTTGATTAGCATTTGAGGAGTTACAAAGGTGGAGGCATTACTTTGCACTTTAACAACACAACCATTCAATGCTAAGGCTTCCCGCCAAAATGGAACTGTAGAGGAGAGTCTACTGAACAAGCCAGTACCTGCTGCATACCAATACTGCCATCTGTTGAGGAGTTACGAAGGTGGAGGCATTACTTTTCATTCAACCCTCATATAACCACCAGCAAATACTCTCTCCTTTTTTTGGTTTCAGGATTTTGGAAATTGAGGTGTGCATTAGATCCGATGATGCATTAAGACTCAAGTCAATATGGGTATTAGTAGTAGTAGTAGTAGTAGTAGTAATAATAATAATAATAATAATGATAATGATAGTAATAATGTCTCCGTGGGCTGGTTGATCCTGAAGGGACCTTTTGGCCATAGAAGCACCTCTACATGATCCCACGGCCAGGATGAGATGATGAGAAGCAGTGGGGCAAGTGGGGCAGAAATTTACTTACAGTATTGATATTCCGCCCTTCTTTCTCACCCCAAAGGGGCAGATCACAGAACACATATACGGCAACCAACTGTACATAGACAGAGGTTAATTTAGGCTTTCCCATCTTTGGCATCTTGGATGCTATGCTCAGTTCCGGCCATGAGGGGGTGCTGTCGCTCCACTTTCCCTGCTGAAGAGCTTTGTTCATGAACTTCCTCCTTGATCGAATTGACAACATTTGTCTGGCATTTCCTCCCTGCTTAAGCAGTACCTATTTATCTACTCAAATTGCTGTTTTCGAAACTGCTAGGTAGGCACAAGCTGGGATAAAAGCCAGGAGCTCATCCTGAGCCAGGCTTCCAACTGGCAAGGTTTACTGCAGCTGGTTGTTACTCTGCTGTGCTAACGTCTGACTTATGTGGAGCCCCTCATTGCCTGAGACACCCCAAAGGAAGCCAGAGGTGAGGCCCCTGCTTTGGGGCAAGGTGAGAGGTTGAAGAAGCCATTCTACCTTGCTGTGATTGGGAGCGCCAGGACGTCTTCCCCGCTGCCCTTGACGTCCACCACCAGCGCCGTTTCGTAGCTCTTCACCGTGTTGGAGCACAAGGTCACCTGCCGTGGGAAGGAGAGACAGAGTCTGATAACAGGAAGAATGTCATGTATCATGTTCTGCAGTTGATGATGGTTGGTGGTGGTAGGCCTAGCAGTTGGTGATGGAATGGTTAATGTAAGTCTTAGTTCTAAAGGGTTGAGTAATCTGTAAGTAAGAGTTCATGGGTGAAAGCAACGAAGGGTGGAGGTATGCAAGAGATAGGCTGCAGCTGGGTGTTTTTGGATATAATGAGCTAGCCTTGGGACTGATCTTATCTTGGTGGTAGATGCTGCTGGTTTCCCCCCAGGTTTGTGGATTTTCGGTATCCTGACCTGTCTCCTGTATCCTTGGAACCTTGAATCTTTGAACTGTCTTTGTACTACAGTGTAGACTCTTGATACCTGGACTTTGCTCATTGAACTCTTGGGATTTGACCACTGGATTGGACCTTTTGACTATGGTGTTCTCTTGAATCTGCAACAGTGTTTGCTGGCAGTTTTGTTTTATATTCTGTGGCTGAGTGCTATCTTTATGTTTTTTTTGTTTTCGGACTATTAAAACAGCTAGAAGGTAAGTGCTGCTATAAACTGTTTAACACAAACTGGGAGTTTGTTTGGTTAATCTCTACCTGAATAAGGCAAAACCTTGGCATCGTGACAAAAAAGGGCCCCCAGAAAGCATTCGAGTTTCCTTAAATCTCACTTCAAAGGCAGGGATGTTAGGCATCGCAGTGAAGGAAGTGGCCAAAGGAAAAGCCAGAAGGGCTGGCAACAAAGGACGGCCTTCCTTTCCCTTTAGAAAGCACTGGACTCCAGTTCTGACCTTGTGTCACCCAGGTAAAATGACTGTGATGCCAATTCTAATGAAAGGCTTCCCACCCAAAAATGCTTCCCTTCTGGCCATCTCCCCTTTGTGGGATCTGCATTTGCACCTACCTGGATGTCCATGGCTCCTTGGGGGCGGATGGTCCCATGGCTGGGTGAGATGACAAACTCCTTTGGCTTTGGCCCTCCCAACCCTGCCTTCCTCCTCCACGACGGCCGGAAGATGTCAGCGGCCTGGTCTCGGCTGGTGACGCTGGGCTCTCCATTGCCGTCTCCTGGGACCCGGAGGTTGAAGGTCAAGGGCACTAAGGAGGTGTTGCTGAGGCAGCAGGACAGGGAACGAGGGAAGCCTGCAATGGAGGGGGAAAGAGGCCAGTCAGTGGGGATGGTGGGTGGAAGGGCTCCAAGGGGCCACCTCACCCAGGCAATGCTCCTGTCAAGGACCTGACACAGAACCCCTGCTAATTCAGACACTTGTTGACAAAAGGCAGTCCATAGTCATACACAGCAAGCAGTCCAACAAAGGCAAAGCATAGGAATAGTCCAGGGTTCTTTCCTATGGTTAAAGCTGAGCTTTCTCACCAACTCAAGTCATAGTCCAAAAATGGAGTCCAGTTACCAAAGTCAAAGTTCCATCCAAGAGTTCACCATCTGTAGCAATTCCACAACGTTGCTTCCAGCAACTACCACCTCCAGCCTCTAGCTCTTCATGCCACTTTCCCAAATTGGCTCTCCTCTCCCCTATTGGCTCTCCTCTGATTGAACTGATTTGATCCTTTCCATTGAATGATGGCATCAGGTCTTAATGGCAGCCTTAATAGCTGGAAGGCTTAACTCCTGCTCTGCTTCCTCGAGCTCCCAACCCTACCCTAACTCTGTGTTCCTCCTGAGGCTCCTGGTCCTGTTCGACAGGAGATCCCTCAGCCTCAGGATGATCAGGTGCCACTCTCTGTTTATCTCCGATGTAGGTGCTGGGTGAAGCAGGGTTGGGGTTCAGCCTGCATGTGAACCTGAACCTGATTCTCTGATTGTATTTCCTGATGCAACTGAACAGGCTACTGAACATGTATTTTTCCCTGATGGTAATGAAAATGTTGATTCAGAGGTCAGTGGCTTGGAAAGTGAAACTACACAGCCTGATGAGAATGTTGCAGAGCCAGGCGGTGATAGTTCTCCAGAGGAGTTAGCACCTGGCTTCCTTAATGAGGATAGAAAAGAGCAGATTTGGAAAAACAGGAGTGAATCGCAGAGTCTGCGAAGGTCAAGCAGATTAAGGCAAAGGGAAGCACAGGCTTCAAAGCCTGGAGGCGTGTCCCGAAACAGTTTCTTTAGTTTTAAGTGCCTCTCCCCGGGCTGTCTCGTTAGATCAGGCATCGTTTAGACTGAGGCATTACCTTGGCAGAGTTCCCGTTTCTCGTGGCCTACATCCCAAGAGGCTTCTAGTACTCCAAGTACGGTTAGTGGTTTGCTAACAGGTTCCAGGTTTTTAGTGTGGCTTTTGGAATTTTGATGTATTTCATGGATATTTTTGACTGCTGAATTTTACAGTGGCTTTTTGCATTTTCTACTATTTTGTAACAATTTTTCATCAATAAAAAAGGATTGTTTTTCCTACAGTCAAGTGTGGTGGATTGATATCCAATGGTCTCGTTTCCTGCTTCTGGGTTGCAACAAGCAGCCCTTCGTCTTCTTCCTCATCACTATCCCTGACAATTCCCCCACAATGGAAGCCACTCTTGCCGCTTTGGTGGAAAGCCCATTTCATTGTTTATACAGCCATAAGAACATGTCCCAGCCATAACTGGGATTCCCAAACATGGCAGACATACCAAAGGAGACATCACCAAAACTGAGGGATGGGACGTCGAAGTGAAATGTGGGTCCAATGACGCAGCCTCTGGAAAAAAGGAAAACAATGTATTTGTTTATCGCAGCTCAGGGTAGATTCACCTTGCTCAAAACACCACCACACTCCAAGGCTGTAGGTTTTGTAATTTATTGAAGAAAAAGCAAAAGTCGTAAACATAGAAATAAAGTTGCAAAAGTTCAATAGCCAAAACAGAGTCTTAAATGCAAAGGCAAAGTTTCCAAGATCCAAAGGCAAATAACATGAAGTATAATATATTAGCATTGGTTAAACAAAAATCCATGGCAGCATGACAAGGTCCCCAAAAACCAAGATCAAAACCAAAGTCCCAAAGAGCTCAAAGCTTTCTCCAAAAGCCGAGGTAATTCCAAAGAAGTTAACAGGGTGTAAGCAACATTGCACTGACAAAGGATTGACATCAATCAGATCGTTAAATATGTTTCCTTAGCATGAAAGCATTACGTTGACCTCTAACTTCCTGTTTGTTGGCAAGGTGAGCACTTCAGCGTACCCTTAACTTCAAACGGTCCTCCCTAATCAAATCCCCATCACCTTCAAGGCCAAATAACTCATTAACCTGGGACTGGTCACTCTGGGAACTGAGAGGCACTGAGCTCCCAGATGGAGCAGCTGACTCCTCCACCTGCAGCTGTGAAGTTTCACTTAAATCATGACCTTCATCTAAAACAACATTCCTTTCTCTGGGAAACAGAAATGCCGTTTCTTCTTCAGAATCAACACTGTCTGCCTCAACAACAGGGACATGTTCAGAAATCTGTAACCCATCATCCTCCTCGTCCTGAGGAAACTCAGGCTCAGAAAGCTCAGGCTCAGACCTGAGCCACAACATTGTTTAGGAAACAAGTTAAGAACCAATGCTGCTTTCAGAACAGAGGAAAGTAGTGGGGAAAATATCCGGTAGAAAAAATGCTGTATTAGATAGGAATACATTGCATGTGTCTTCAATGTGTGGAAAAATACAGTTCTTATGGACATGTGTTCACAGCACAATCTACTGAAGAGTTAAGAAAATAGAGGAATTCCAGCAGGGTCCTTTGAATAAATGCACTTCTCTCCCTCAACAAAAAGGTCTTTTTTGGTGCTGTCTTAACTACCACAACATTATTACATAATAATAATAATAATAATAATAATAATAATAATAATAATAATTTATAAATAATAATAAATGGGGGTCTCCTTGCAAGCTGTTCCAAAGGAGCCTCCCCCTTCCTCCTGCATAATCTTCTTCTTCTGAGTGACATTCAAGTCTAGTGGAAGGAAGGCAGGGAGTGCTTTGTAAGGATAGTCCTGTCCCTGCCTAACTCTGCAGAAAGAGTGACCTTTCCAAAATGCAAGCTTTTGAAAGCCAACTCCAGCACTGACACGAAGGAAGCTGATATCGGTAGCTTTTCCGACTTACCGGATCACCAAACTGACAGGCTGGGGAGAGCCGTTGACGTTGAATTTGAACTCTTCGCAGAAGTGTCCCAGGACGGTGGAGCTGAAGGTGGCGTGGATGGCCTGATGGTTCCTGGGCTCAATGATGCCCTCGCTGGGCCGGAAGGCAAAGGAGGAGCCCAGGGCCGTGGCCGGCCAGGTGAGGTTGAAGAGGCCGTCGATCGCACCTTCGTTGGAGAGGACCACCTGCGAGCAAGAGGGAGGACAGGGAGGAATCCTCTTTGACCCAAAGGCAGGCAGATGTTGCATCCCAGACCAAGAAACAAGACCATAAGATTAAATCCACCACACTGGACTGTAGGAAAAACAATCCTTGTTTATTGATGAAAAATTGGTTACAAAAGAAAGGTAAATGCAAAGTCAAAAAGCCATAATAGAAACACAGCAGTCAGTAGAATCTCTGAACTTGAGCAAAATTCCAAAAGCCACAATACAAGAACCAGGAACCTGTTAGCCTCTCGCTAACCATGAACTTGAAAACTAGAAGCCTCTGGGATTACCGGCCATGGAACACAGGAATTCTGCCAAGGCACAGCCACAGTCCCAAACGTTGCTTGATCTAAAGAGACACCCGGCAGGAGGCCCCTTAAACCAAAGAAGATATTCTTTGAAACGCCCCTTGACTTTGAAGCCTGGGCCTGTCTCTCCTGTAAACGATTTGACCTTCGTAGAAACTGTGAAACATTTCTGTCTCTAACTATCTGTTCTCTTCGGTCCTCATTAAAAAACCCAGGTGGAGAGATATCACGGCTAGCTTCCAAAACATTTTCCTCCAGCTGTTCAG
Organism: Anolis sagrei ordinatus; assembly: GCF_025583915.1. Classification (NCBI taxonomy): domain Eukaryota; kingdom Metazoa; phylum Chordata; class Lepidosauria; order Squamata; family Anolidae; genus Anolis; species Anolis sagrei. The sequence continues at coordinate 1,662,094 of NW_026847993.1, read as the reverse complement.
TTTCACTTTCCTCGCCGCTGACCTCAGCATCAACAACAGATTCCACACTGTCAGGGAGAGCTTGCTCAGTTGGAAAAACTATCAGAGAATCCGGTTCACACAGATCAGGATCAGGCTGAACCCCAACAGCAGACACCATTGGGATCCGTCCACTGGCATAGGCTAAATTTGGCCCTCCAAGTGTTTTGGACTTCAACTCCCACAATTCCTAACAGCGTCAGGCCCTTTCCTTTCCCCCCTCAGCCACTTAAGCAGTGATGTGGCTGAGAGTGGATGATGTAGCTGGGAGTAGAAATCTGGTTGGCACAGCAAGGCCATAAATTTTCTCATAGAGGATGGGAAAAAACTAGGAGGCTAATGAGCTAGCATTGACACAATGGGTCTGAATACACACACTCACAGTAATAAAATAATGATGTAATGGCTTAATGCAAGCATGGGCAAACTTCAGGCCTCTCTCCAGGTGTTTTGGACTTCAACTCCCACCATTCCTAACAGTCTCAGGCCCTCTCCTTTCCCCCCTCATAGAATCATAGAGTTGGAAGAAACCTCATGGGCCATCCAGTCCAGTCCCCTGCCAAGAAGCAGGAAAACTGCATTCAAAACCCTTTTCCCAGGGTTTTGGAGGCAAAGGAGGACTTTTGTTCAGTCTCACTGTTTGAAGCCTAACAGCAGGACATGTGGGTTTCTCTATCCCACCTGCACAAAGGCTTCACTACTCACAGCTCTGCTGGGGGAGTAAAGGAATAGTTCCACAGGTTTTGCTGGGGGGGATACAGCCAACCCTTGCTGGGGCAACAGGACAGTTCCTACATCCTTTGTGGAGTAAACTAAAGGACACCTTTCAGGTTGGCAGATCTACAGAAATCTTGTCTGGTAAGGGACCACTCGGGCTATCCATAAAGTAGCTTGGAGCTGGGAGTAGAGGTCTCACAAGGTAAAGAAAGATTGCCCAGGGAGGCGTCAAAGGATTTCCCTAAGGAAGAAAGGAACAGTTTCCCACCAGTTGCCTGCCCTTAATAGCAGATTGAGGAAGCTACTGGTTTTCCAAGGCTATAAAGCATTTAATTCATTTGTTTGAAGATTTAAGCCCAAATAAAGAACTTTGTTGAACCTATTTTGAGCCTCAATAGAACTTTGTGCTGGGAAATCTAAGGGGCCCTTCAGCTGAGGCACCCCAGCGTCCCGTTGGGCATACAGAAGGCACGTCCTGTAAATAGACATTAATTTAGGCCAATTTTGTGCCAATTAAACTACTGTATTTTAAATCTCCTCATTTCTAGTTTCTGGTTGAGAACAGAGACTAGAGATATTTGAGCACCCTGCCTCAACACAAGGATTTTTCATAGTGTCCTCTCCTATTTTCAACTTCTTCTTGTCTTGGCTCAGAGAAGGAGGCATCAAGTTGGAAAATGTCAAAGACCGAAGGCGGACATTGAGGCACCCTCTTCCTCCAAGCTTCAGGGAGACCAATGACCCAGATCCTCAAGGGATGAAGAGGGGAAGAGCTTGGTGATGGGAACGGGGCTCACCTCATAACTGTGGGACGATCCAACAAAGATCTTCCCAATGTCCAGCTGGTCAATGTTGAAGAGCAGCTTGGGGCCCATGGCCTCGCCTTTGATGCGCAGCGGCAATCGAGTCTCTCGGCCTGCAGGGAGCAAAGCCCACATTGAGGAGAGAAGGTGCCAAGAGGGGCCGAGGGAGGGTTAGAACGCGAAAGTTACAATCTCGGGAACTCTATGTTTCTCAGTCCAATTTTAACGTTATGAATCTCCTTGTGGAGAGAAAAAGCAAAAATAAACAGAACAACAAAAACAACAACAATGTGTTGTCAAAGGCTTTCATGGCCAGAATCACTGGGTTGCTGTGAGTTTTCAGGGCTGTACGACCATGTTCCAATAGCATTCCCTCCTGACATTTCGCCTGCATCTGTGGAAGGCATTCTCAGAGGTCTGTTCAGAGGTCTATGGGAATGAGGCAAGTGAGGTGTATATATTAGGGCTGGGCGGTTTCGTTTCGTAATTTCGTAATTCGTTAAAAATTCGTTATTTTTTATAACGAAGCGATATTGAACCATTCAGGAGCAACTAAAAAACGAAACGAATTTTTCCAATTCGTTTCGTAATTGATTCGTTATTGATCCGTTATTGATTCGTAAATGTTTCGTAAATGTTTCGTTATTATTTCTGCATGTCTGGTGCAAGTTTTAGGGTTGCTGTTTGTTTTCTCAGTGAAAAAAAATATAATTATCACACCAACAGTCAACAACAGAGGGAGAGGAAAGCTTCAGAAGTTTTTTTAGCGTATTGCGCAATCGCGGCCGCCATTAACGAATCGATTTATAATTGATTCGTAATTGTTTTATGATTTCCGAAATTTCGTAAATATCAAACTTTTTTTAAGGAAAATTACGGAATTCTTTTAAATAACGAAATGCAAAAAAACCCTTAAAACGAATCGAGTTTAGAAACAATTTTTTCCGTGTTTGGACAGCCCTAGTATATATATCTGTGGAATGTCCACAAAAAAATGCTACATTGCCTGAGGTAAACAACTTGCGAATTAATAGGCACTAGGCTTGGGCGGTTTCGTTCGTTAATTTCGTAATTCATTATTAATTTGTATTTAAATTAGCTTACGATTCGATATTGAGCCATGCAGGAATAGTGTGAGGAGTAATTAAGAATCGAAACAATTTTTCCAATTTTTGTAATTATTTCGTAATTATTTTCGTAATATAATATAATAATATATAATATATAATACAATATATTATAATAATATAATATACAATAATATAATATAATAATATTATAATCATATAATATAATAATATTATAATCATATAATATAATAATATATAATATAATATAATATATATAATATAATAATATATAATATAATAATATTATAATAATATAGTATATAATAATATAATATAATATAGTTGTTGTTTGTTTTATCACACCAACAGTCATCAACAGAGGGAGAGGGAAGCTTCAGAAGTTCCCCCTGTCCCATTCTTTTCCTTCTCTTCATTTGGAGGTTTTTTTAGCATATTGCGCAATCGCATCCGCCATTAACGAATCAATTCGAAATTTACGAAATTTCGTAAATTTCGAAATTTTTTAAAGAAAAAATTCGGAATTCTTTAAAAAAATGAAACGCAATGGACCCCCTAAAAACGAAACGAGTTTAGAAACAATTTTTTCCATTGTTACCCAAGCCTAATAGGCACCCATGAAGTCATATCTTTTCCCATGAATTTTCTCCCAAACTTTCCCACATAAGCATTCTCTATGGGAATGAGGCAGGCGAGGTGTATAGATATCTGAGGAATGTCTAGGGTGGGTGAAAGAACCATTGTCTGTTTGAAGCAAGTATGAATGTTGCAATTAGCAAGCTTGAATAGCCTTGCAACTACATAGCCAATCAGTGAGAGATAGCCTGGCTGTTGTTTGCCTGGGGGTATCTTTTGTTTGGGAGGTGTTAACTAGCACTTGATTGTTTGCTGTCTGGGAAGGGATGCTACTGGAACATGGTCATACAGCCCCAAAATCTCACAGCAACCCAATAATAACATTCTATTAAATTCTGTTCCTGTTATAGCACAGCCTGAGGCTGATGGGTTCATTGATGATTTAGAGGAGATTGTGGGATTTCCTGTGGGTCTTCTGGGGCACAAAGTGATGAAGATTCAAGTCAGAGAAATAATGGTTCTCTCTGGGGGAAAAAAACCTGACTCAGAAAGTGAAGGGCTTCAAGGTCAGTCAGAGGAGCCAGAAACTGTAACATTAGATAAGGAGCCAGGCAGCAAGCTAAGCGATACAGAAGGCTACCAGGGAAAAATACCCGGAACTACAGAGATCAACAAAAGTCTTTGTTTACAGATTAGAGCAGAAAAGAGACAGCGACTGTCAGAGCGCTTACGTGGGAAAGTTTGGGAGAAAATTCATGGGATAAGACATGACTTCATGGGAGCCTATTAATTAGCAAGTTGTTTACCTAAGGGTTCGTTCAGGCAATGTAGAGTCCAAGGGAGAAGCTAGGCCTGAAATCTCCGGTTCTTGTTCCAAGTCAAGCCTTGGTTTTGGATTTACGTATCTTGGAAGTTTTCTATATACTTGTTTTGGTATTCCTGCTCGAGTTTTATTAAGTATACTTTTTTGCTTGTGGACTTATGCTGTACTTGTGATTTATTTTTAATTTTTTTTTTGCTATTTCTGGATTGTGTTACCTTGGGATCTGCATGAGACATTTGGATTACTGTTTGATTATCACCTCATCCTAACCCTTTTTGGAATATATATATATATATATATATATATATATATATATATATTCTTTCTTTATTCCTGATTTTTCCTATATTTTTATGTGTTTTTGCAATACACTGTTTCCTTATCCTCTGGACCAGCATTTTTCAACCTGGGGGTCGGGACCCCTGGGGGGGTCATGAAGGGGTGTCAGAGGGGTCGCCGAAGACCATCACAAAACACAGAATTTTCTGTTGGTCATGGGAGTCCTGTGTGGGAAGTTTGGCCCAATTCTACCATTGGTAGGGTTCAGAGTGCTCTTTGATTGTAGGTGAACTATAAATCCCAGCAGCTACAACTCCCAAATGTCAAGTCTATTTTCTCCAAATTCTACCAGGGTTGACATGTGGGCATATTGAGTGTTTGTGCCAAGTTTGACGACTGAACGAATGAACAACAACAAGCCAAGTTTGGTCCAGATCCATTTCACAGTGCTCTCTGGATGTAGGTGAGCTACAACTCCCAAACTCAAAGTCAATGTCCACTAAACCCCTTCAGTATTTTCTGTTGGGCATGGGAGCTCTGTGTGCCAAGCTTGGTTCAATTCCATTGTTACTGGGGTTCAGAATGCTCTTTGATTGTAGGTGAACAATAAATCCCCGCAACGACACCCCCACATGTCAAGTCTATTTTCCCCCAAATTTCACCAGTGTTGACATGTGGGCATAGTTTGGTCCAGATCCATCATTGTTTGAGTCCACAGTGCTCTCTGGATGTAGGTAAACTACAACTCCAAAACCAAAGGACACTGCCCACCAAACCCTTCCAGTATTTTCTGTTGGTCATGGGAGTTCTGTGTGCCAGGTTTGGTTCAATTCCATCGCTGGTAGAGTTCAGAATACTCTTTGATTGTAGGTGAACTATAAATCCAAAATGACAAAATCAACCCCCCCAACCACACCAATAGCAACAAAAATAATTTTATGGTTGGGGGGTCACCACAGCATGAGGAACTGTATTAAGGGGTCGCAGCATTAGGAAGGTTGAGAACCACTGCTCTGGACTCTTGTGTGGGTCTGTGACCATAGGTGTTTCCAGGCCTGGGATGCAACAGTTCCTCTCTTCCAATGTGTCCTGCTTTTGGATACAGATGTCCTCTAACTCATTGTCTAAGTCCATTGATGAAAATATTGATGAGCCCCGTAGCACTCAAGGCCTCCTTCCAGTCTATAGCACAGCCATTGACAATGACTCTTTGAACATCGTTTTCCAATCAATTATGGATCCTGGGGTGTTATGTAGTTTCTGGGCTGCATGGCTGTGTTCTCACAGCATTTTCTCCTCTGAGGATGCAGGCAACATGTCAGAAGGAGCAAATCCATGTCAGAAGGAGCACATTGGCCACACAGCCCAGAAAACACACAGGAAACACCCCAGTGATTCTGGACGTGAAAGTCCTCGGCAATACAATTATGGATGGATCTACTCTATAGGTGATCCATCTACTCCAGTGATGGGCAATAGGCTTGGGTAACTACGGAAAAATTTGGTTCTAAACTCGTTTCGTTTTTAGGGGTTTTTTGCGTTTCGTTTTTAAAAAGAATTCCGAAATTTTTCTTTAAAAAAGTTCAAAATATACGAAATTTTGTAAAATTACGAAACAATTACGAAACAATTCTGAACCGATTCGTTAATGGCGGGCGCGATTGCGCAATATGCTAAAAAAGCCTCCAAATGGGACAGGGGGAACTTCTGAAGCTTCCCTCTCCCTCTGTTGTTGACTGTTGGTGTGATAATTTATTTTTTTATCACTGATAAAACAAACAACAACCCTAAAACTTGCACCAGACATACGGAAATAATTACGAAACAATTACGAAACAATTACGAAACAATTACGAAATAAAATGATTTTTAATTACTCCTGCATGGCTCAATATCGGATCGTAAGCTAATTTAAATACGAATTAATAACGAATTACGAAATTAACGAACGAAACCGCCCAAGCCTAATGGGCAACCTTTTGAGCTTGGTGTGTCAAAATTTGCCAAAAACCTGAGCATAACTTGGGTGGGGTGTCAATTTCGATAAAAAAGCAACATAATTTTGCAATATTTATAGTTTAAATAAGAAAAATGTATATTCCATGCTGAGTTATGGAGTGAACAATGCTCAAAGGTGCAGATGTTAATTTTGTAGAGCCTTGAGATTGTAGAGATTGGCTCTTATAAGGTGTACTTCTCTGTATGCGGCTGCATGTCGCCGCGCGTCATCAAAAATAGCCATGCGTGTCAGTGCTGATACGTGTGTCATAGGTTCACCATCACGGATCTACTCTATACTTTAGTCCATTTATGAATCAAAATATCATGAAAGTCTCCTGAGCTGTGACTCAACAGGAAGTGTAACCAAGAAAAGAAGTGAGTATATGCGGACAGAGAGTGATACCTGAGATGTCGCAGTACACCGTGTGGTGATAAATCCCGGCTTCTTGGGGCCTGAAGATCACGCTGATTTCGGCCGTGGAGTTGGGCCAAACATCCCCCTCCTACAGATGAAGAGAAGACACGGGTGGATAAATAGGGAGGTGACTGAGAAATACACAGGCGAAGAGAGAAAGAGAGGCAGTTGGGCAGTTGTATGGTAACCATCCCGTCCAGCTACACTCCCACAGAAGTCTCTCTGTGCTTCCTCCTCCTTCCCTTCCTCATCCTCCCTCTCCCTTCCTGGGCTTCTCCCAAAGTCAAACGTCCTTCTCTCCATGCTCGACTTCGCTGTGCTTATACCATGCCATGCTTTCACCAATGGGAGAGCTGAACGTAGGTGGCCCACCTCTCCCCGTTGCCCAGATTCCCCTCCAACGAAGCCCACGCTTTGCGTTTGGGTGGCTGAGATGCCGGTGAATAATTGAAAGCCCCTGCCCCAGGGGAGGAAGGCAACATGACTTTGTTCCACCGCACAGCTTGCGTCTCGAGGAGGAACGCTTCCTGCTGCTGTCGTTGCCGAATGGGACCCCACCTGACCTTCTCCTGAGGAACGCAACCCTGGACCAGAATGCCAGCATTGCGTGATTGGCAACATATGGGGAGAGATGGGAGCGAACTAGGCAATAAGGTTCCAAGACTACAAAGGGAGCACGAGTGCACCACTCTTGTTCAAGTAAACCAAGTAGAATTGCTCCTGTAAATATGTATTGTCGAAGGCTTTCATGGCTGGAATCACTAGGTTCTTGTGGGTTTTTTCGGGCTACAGGGCCATGTTCTAGAGGCATTTTCTCCTGACGTTTCGCCTGCATCTATGGCAAGCATCCTCAGAGGTAGTGAGGTCTGTTGGAACTAGGAAAATGGGTTCATATATCTGTGGAATGGCTGGGGTGGGGCAAAGAGCTCTTCTCTGCTGGAGCTAGATGTGAATGTTTCAACTGACCACCTTCATTAGCATTTGAAGGCCTGGCTGAGCCTGGGAAAAACTTTTGTTGAGAGGTGTTAAGATGTGCCTGGTTGTTTCCTCTCTGCTGTTTTGCTGTTGTAATTTTAGAGTTTTTTAATACTGGTAGCCAGATTTTGTTCATTTTCATGGTTTCCTCCTTTCTGTTGAAATTGTCCACATGCTTCTTGGGGATTTCAATGGCTTCTCTGTGTAGTCTGACATGGTGGTTGTGAGAGTGGTCCAGCATTTCTGTGTTCTCAAATAATATGCTGTGTCCAGGTTGGTTCATCAGGTTCTGCTATGGCTGACTTCTCTGGTTGAAGTAGTCTGCAGTGCCTTTCATGTTCCTTGATTCATGTTTGGGCAATGCTTGTTTGGTGGTCCCTATGTAGACTTGTCCACAGCTGCATGATATACGGTAGACTCCTGCAGAGGTGAGAGGATCCCAAGAGACCATGAATATGAACAAAATCTGGCTACCAGTATTAAAAAACTCTAAAATTACAACAGCAAAACAGCAGAGAGGAAACAACCAGGCACATCTTAACACCTCTCAACAAAAGATTTTCCCAGGCTCAGCCAGGCCTTCAAATGCTAATGAAGGTGGTCAGTTGAAACATTCACACCTAGCTCCAGCAGAGAAGAGCTCTTTGCCCCACCCCAGCCATTCCACAGATATATAAACCCATTGTCCTATTCCAACAGACCTCACTACCTCTGAGGATGCTTGCCATAGATGCAGGCGAAACGTCAGGAGAAATGCCTCTAGAACATGGCCCTATAGCCCAAAAAAACCCACAAGAACCTCCTGTAAATAGTCGGAGGCCTTTAAAACAAGAAGGGCTCTCTATTGTCACCTAAATATGGTCTATTATCTTCATTTGATATCAGAGGTGACCCCCCCCCCCACCAGGACTTTGTAAAAGATGGTTTAAAACCAAGGAATTCCTAGTTTTACCAAGGACACCAGGTTGGAATGATCCCATAATCCCCCCCCCCCCCATGTGGGAACCTAAGGCTCTTTCCATGGCCCCACGTGGCAAGGCCCCTGTAATCCACACTTTATGGACTTTCCTATGAACTTTTAGAAATCTTTAATCAACTTTTCATGGACTTTGGAACTCTTTTGGGCCCTATGTTGTGTTCATTCATTCAGTCATTTCCGACTCTTCGGGACCTCATGGACCAGCCCACGCCAGAGCTCCCTGTTGGCCGTCACCACCCCCAGCTCCCTCAGAGTCAAGCCAGTCACTTCAAGGATACCACCCATCCATCTTGCCCTTGATCGGCTCCTCTTCCTTTTTCCTTCCATTTTCCCCAGCATCATTGTCTTCTCTAGGCTTTGCTGTCTCCTCATGATGTGGCATTCAAAGGACTTCCACTTTGTCTCTTGTCTCCTTCCCTCCAGTGAGCAGCCGGGCTTTCTTTCCTGGAGGATGGACTGGTTGGATCTTCTCGCAGTCCAAGGCACTCTCAGCACTTTCCTCCAACACCACAGCTCAAAAGCATCGATCTTCCTTCGCTCAGCCTTCCCTAAGGTCCAGCTCTCACATCCGTAGGTGACTACAGGGAATACCATGGCTTTGACTAGGCAATGGATCTTGGTTGCCAGTCTGATGTCTCTGCTCTTTACTATTTTATCGAGACTGGACATTGCTCTCCTCCCAAGAAGGAAGCGTCTCCTGATTTCCTGGCCACAGTCTGCATCTGCACTCATCTTTGCGCCTAGAAATACAAACCCTGTCACAGCCTCCACGTTTTCTCCCTCTATTTTCCAGTTGTCAATCATTCTTGTTGCCATAATCTTGGTTTTTTTGACGTTTAGCTGCAACCCAGCTTTTGCGCTTTCTTCTTTCACCTGGATTAGAAGGCTCCTCATAGCAAACCCTTATGAACCCTTATGACCCTATAGCAAACCCTTATGAACTTTTATGATATTTCACTGATCTATATGAACCTTTGGTAGACTGTGGAGGGAAGGAGGGCTGATGGGGCTCCCTTGACCTTGCATGGTTTATCCCTTATGATTTCCTTGTATGTTCCCTTTTTCCATTATATGTGTGTATGTCTATATTTATGACATTCTAGCTGTCTCCTGCCAGGCATTGCTGTGGCCCAGTCTGGTGATCTCAAAAATAAAGTAATGAGAAAGTGTTGGTTTCTAATCTATGTAATGTCTTTCTGCTTGTGGGTCAACAGTATTTCTTGCTGGTTTTTTTGTCACTGTTGATGTGGAGATTGTCTGCTTTGCCTATTCTGGAACATGCAACATATCATTGTCCTTCTTTAGGAGTCCCTTTCAAATCTAGAATACTATACCTCTCTGTGTGTGAATCATATATATCTATATCTATAGCTGGATGGCTCTCTGTCAGGAGCGCTTTGATTACATTTTCTTGCTCTGGTGAAGGGAGTTGGACTGGATGGCCTTCAGTATGGGGGTTTTGTGTGGGAAGTTTGGCCCAATTCTGTTGTTGGAGGAGTTCAGACTGCTCTTTGATTGTAGGTGAACTATAAATCCCAGTAACCCCAACTCCCAAATGTCAAGGTCTATTTCCCCCAACTTCCATCTGTGTTCATATTTGAGCTTATGGAACATTCGTGCCAAGTTTGGTCCAGATCCATCCATTGTTTGAGTCCACAGTGCTCTCTGGATGTAGGTGAACTACAACTCCCAAAACTGAAAGTCAATGCCCACCAAACCCTTCCATTTTTTTCTGTTGGTCATGGGAGAACTGTGTTCCAAGATTGGTTCAATTCTATCGTTGGTGGAGTTCAGAATGCTCTTTGATTGTAGGTGAACTATAAATCCCAGGAACTACAACTCCCAAATAACAAACTCAATATATAATGATTTGTATAACGATACAAAGGTTTGCTAGAGTAGGTCCTCTCTCGCTCAGACTCAGCCCCCCCCCCCCCTCCCCCCCCCCCCCCCGCCCCCCCCCCCCCCCCCCCCCCCCCCCCCCCCCCCGAATCAAAATCCTGGCTACGGGCCTGGGACCAATTAAGAAATGGCTTTGATAACCCAGGAACAAAAAATATATTATGTAGTGTAAACTTTGGATATAAGTTGATTTTTTCCAGTCTGATGGCCATTCTTGTGTTTTCCATATTTGCTGGCAAATGGCATGCATCACCTTGACAGCATCCTCTTTTAAGATTTTAAACAGTTCAGCTGGGATCCCGTCGTCTCCTGCTGCCTTGTTGTTAGCAATGCTTCTTAAGGCCCATTCAACCTCACTCCTCAGGATGTCTGGTTCTAATTCATTCACCACACCGTCAAAACTATCCTCGATATTATTATCCTTCCTATACAGATCTTCTGTATAGGGAGCTCTGGCGTGGGCTGGTCCATGAGGTCACGAAGAGTCGGAGACGACTGAACGAATGAACAACAACAACAAACTTTGGATAATGGACCGAGTTAGATTCCTGACAATCGGCACCATGAGAAGAGGCATTGGGAAGAGGACGGGTGAGGCCCCGTCAAGGGCAGTGCGGAGGTCTAGCACAACCTGTCTTTCCTCCCTCCTTTCCTTTCCTTTCCTCCTTTCGGTTTCCATTTCCGAAGCGTCAGCTCGCACATGTTCACAATGTGAATGGCCGGCTGCCGCCAATGGCGCAGGAGGCGCCCAACGGGAACAGGGCCACTCAGCAATCAGGTGCAAAGCAGGCCGGCCCGTGCCCTCTGCTCACCACCTGGATTCCCCCCACCCTGGCTCCCCCCCCCCCTTGTTTCCTTTGCAAAATTAAATCAAGTGAAATCTGAAAGGCACTCGGAAAGCCAGGGTTGCGTAACCAGCTCCATTCCCCAGAGGTTGGGAAAGAAATCATTCTGACGGTC
>NW_026847993.1:1615558-1645558 GCF_025583915.1 Anolis sagrei ordinatus | reverse complement strand
CAATTATGAAACAATACGAAATAAATTTTAAAAATTCGTTTCGATTTTTAGTTGCTCCTGAATGGTTCAATATCGGATCATAAGCTACTTTAAATACGAATTCTTAACGAATTACGAAATTAATGAATGAAACCACCCAGCCGTACTAATTTAACTAATTTATGATGCCATAAACCTCTCCAGCAGCGTGCAAAAGAATAAGGAAGTACTCCATTGGCATCACAAGTGACGGTGAAGCAACAGCTCCCCCGGTGGCTGGAATTCGAAGCATACCCTCACAAAGCTGGAAAGTTAAATAGCTTCTGTGTGTCTGTCTATATATGTTGCCATGTATATGTGCATTGTGATCTGCTCTGAGTCCTCTGCAGAGTGAGAAGGGCAGAATATAAATAATGTAAATAAATAAATAAACAGGTTGAAGAAGGTGAGCCATTCACAACGAGGCTGATGTCAGAACCCAGACGCCTTTAAAGAGCCAAACACAGGGGTAAACTCAAAACAACGGTTTATTAAGGCAACAAAAGGACTCAGAGAGACTTACTTCAGTGCCTCTGGTCAAAACTTAAAGTCTGTAGCAGTTTGCAGCTCAAAAACTTAACTTGGAAAATAATCCGGATTAAACTGACATATAATCTGGGATAAACAAAAGTTCAAGCAAAACGCCCCAAAATCACACAGTTCAAAGTAGGCAAACAAACAAAGAGCTGTGAAGAAAAGCCGTTATACAAAAGCAGTCCAAGGTCAAGGAAATTCCAGAAGAAGTATTCAGAGTCCAAAAGGCAGCGTTGTCGCCAAAACAATCCAAGGTTGAAGAGAAGGGGAAATCCGCACTTACGAGAATCCAAGCCAGTCGATACGCAGAGGAAACTGCAACCTGCAGTTCCAGGACCCAAGCCCAACAAGAGAAGCGACAGCAGCAAAACCCAAGGCACGTAACCAACACTTTGCCTACTGCAAAGTTCCAAACTTCCAATGCCTTCATTTATCCTATAACTCATCATCTGTTGATGAGCTGCCCTCTGCCCTTTCCTCATTGCTGTCAGCTGTCTTACCCATTACAGCTGAGCACCAACACCCACCTCTCCAACTCTTCCACCACTTGTCAAGCCTTAGGTCTCCCCATGATTCCCTGGTATCACCAGACTGCCAATCCCCAGAGAACCCTTCAAAAGTATCATTGGACGTGGGTTGCATGCACACATTCCTGACTTCTTGTACTTGAGTCCAATCCAATGGTTCCCCTTCGTCCTCACTACTCCCAGACCCATTACTTCCAGGAAAGCCCATAAAATCCTCCTCCTCAGTTGGAGCAGTAAGTATGTCACGGATCCGTTTCCTCTGAAACTCCTCGTCTGACTCTTGCTCGTGAGTAGTCCTATTTACACCTCTACTCCCATCTCCCTCCTCCTCCATTTCACTTTCTGAGAAGCCTTTGAAAGAGTCTTTGTCTGTCGGTGACATGAATGTTTCTCTGATTCTCTTTCTTTGTTGCTCTTCATCCAACACCTGAGCACCTCTCTTCCCTCTTCTGCTACTCCTACTATCAGTTGTAACATTGCCAGTAGACTCAACTGCAACAGCTGATGTCCCTGTCTGATGACGAGAGGGCAGGAAGCATGTGTTCTCTCTCTTGCCCACATTTTCAAGGAGGTGGCCCATGTTGAGTTGCTTCAGCATCAAACGGACAAGGAAAGGATGGAGGAATGGAGCATCACCTTTTATTTTAGCGCAATAAATATTTGTGGATAGGAATCAGCTTCCTCGGACCGAAACCCACAAAGCTGATGCTCCATTAAAATCAGTCTCAACGGTGCCACTTGGTTCCTTCCTTGTGCCTCCCCCACTTTCCATCGCATTTGCCCAAATCCTTCCACTCCTGTGTTTATCAGAGCCAGCGCTGTCTCTTTCCGCTCTAAATTAGATCATTATGTCAGAAACTGGATCAGATCAAAAAGAGAAGGGATTAAGGCCATTATTTTGGAGAAGCACGGAGCTAACCGAGGAGGGGGTTGTCTGTCGGCAAAGCAATTTGGTGAAACGCTTTGCTCCAAAGCCGGGCTTTGATTCTCATGCAAGAGTTCATGATTTATTTAGAGCCACTTTGCTAACATTGTACGTGGAAAGGTCTAAGCAGACATGCATAAAATACGGTCCAATGAGGTGCCCGCTGCCGCTTAATGCCAATGGGCTTGGGCAACACTTTGGGGGAAAGCGCTGGTCGCAGCAAAGCCGGTTGGGAGGAATGGCCACTCTACCTCTGGGTTGGCCACAGCAGGGGGCTTTCAGGCGTAGGCAGCCCCCAAGTGACAAATGAGATGGGAGAGATAGATCGGGTTAGTAATAATAATAATAATAATAATAGGTTCTTGTGGGTTTTTTCGGGCTATAGAGCCATGTTCTAGAGGCATTTCTCCTGACGTTTCGCCTGCATCTATGGCAAGCATCCTCAGAGGTGTGAGGTCACACCTCTGAGGATGCTTGCCATAGATGCAGGCGAAACGTCAGGAGAAATGCCTCTAGAACATGGCTCTATACCCCGAAAAAACCCACAAGAACCTAGTGATTCCAGCCATGAAAGCCTTCGACAATACAATAATAATAATAATAATAATAATAATAATAATAATGTCAAAGGCTTTAATGGCTGGAATCACTAGATTATTGTGAGTTTTCTGGGCTGTCTGGCCATGTTCCAGAAGCATTCCCTCCTGACGTTTCACCCACATCTATGGCAAGCATCCTCAGAGGTTGCAAGGTCTGTTGGAAACTAAACAAGTGGGGATTATATATCTGTGGAATAATGTCCAGGGTGGGAGAAAAAACTCCGGTCTATTTGAGGTAGGTGTGAATCTTTCAATTGGCCACCTCAGTTAGCATTTAATGGCCTGGCAGTTTCAAGGTCTAGCTTCTTACTGCCTGGGGGGAATCCTTTGTTGGGAGGTGTTAGCTGGCCCTGATTGTTTCTTATCTGGAATTCCCAATTGAAACATTCACACTTGCCTCAAACAGACAAAGAGCTCTTTCTCCCACCATGGACATTATTCCAAAGATATATAAACCCAATTTGTCTACTTTCCAACAGACTTCAGAACCTCTGAGGATGCCTGCCATAGATGTAGGTGAAATATCAGGAGAGAATGCTACTAGAACATGGCCAGATAGCTTGGAAAACTCACAACAACCCAATACTCCTCCTCCTCCTCCTAATAATAATAATAATAATAATAATAATAATAATAATAGGTTGCTGTGAGTTTTTCAGGCTGTATGCCCATGTTCCAGTAGCATTTTCTCCTGACGTTTCACCTGCATCTGTGGCTAATTACATCCTCAGAGATTCTGCTAGCAATGAAGCAAGTGGAGTGTATATATCTGTGGAATAATGTCCAGGGTGGGAGAACGAACCCTCGTCTGTTTGAAGCAAGTGTGGATGTTGCAATTTGCAAACTTGAATAACATTGCGTAATGAAGTTTGCAAAGTCAATCAGTGAGGGTATGGGCATAGAAGTAGCCTGGTGTCTGTTGCCATACATACAGACACATATGAGATACAGTTTCATAGTTTTGGAAGGGACCCCCAAAGGCCATCCAGTCCAGCCCTGTTCTTCTCTGTGAGTTGTTTGCAAGTCGGATATTTGCTTCTGTGTGAGGAAGAAGGGGAGCTGAAGAGAAGCCAGCCGTCTTTGCAATCCCATGCTCACCTGTATCGTAATGCACGACCAGGTCCTGGCAGTGGTTGCCACTCTTCTCTGGCTGGAAGTCAATGGTGAATTGGGCTGTCTCCCTGATGCCAAGGGTTCCAATGGAGGGCTCGGCAGAAAAGGGCCTGGAAGGCACAAAATGAAAATACATACATTGTGCTGACATGCGCTGGGCCTATAGCAATTGTCTTTTAAAACAGGACGTGCTCTTTGTGCCCAGCAGAACGCCGGGGTGCCTCGGCTGAGAGGCCCTGTGGATTTTCCTAAACAAAGTCTTTAGAAACTTGGAAAGTTTAACAAAGTTCTTTATTATTGCTTAGATCTTCAACAAAACACACAAATTCTTCTTAACTTGCCCACAAAGGACAGGCAGCTTGCTTCGTGAACTATTTCTTTCTTTTACAAGGAAAACCCTCCGACCCCTCCCTGGGCAATCTGTCTTTAGGCTGGCTGGCGTGGGGCCTTACTCCCGGTTCCAATTTGCTTTTTGGGTACCCAAGTAAACCTTACCAGCCAAAACTTTAGAGATTTTCCAGCTGGAGACCTTTGGATCTGTAAAACTGTTTTCTTCAGAAGCTTTAGGGCTGTCTTCCCCAGAGGCTTGTAGAGCTGTGAGGCTGTAAGTTCCCCAGCCAGAGCTTTGAGAACTGTCTTCCCCAGAAGCTTTGGGACTATTTTCCCCCGGAGCTTTGTAAGAAACGGAGCTTCTCTACAGGTGGGAAAAGCTCTCACGTCCTGTAACTGAGCTTCAAACTGTAAGACTGAACTAAAAACTTTCTTTTGCCTCCCAGAACCCTGGGGAAAGGGGCGGAACTAAAGAACTTAACGATGATAGGCAGGTGGCTGGTCCTATGTCTGCCCTATGGGAAAAGCTCTCACGTCCTGTAACTGAGCTTCTAAACTGTAAGACTGAACTAAAAACTTTCTTTTCCCTCCCAGAACCCTGGGGAAAGGGGCGGAACTAAAGAACTTAACGTTGATAGGCAGGTGGCTGGCCCTATGGGAAAAGCTCTCACGTCCTGTAACTGAGCTTCTAAACTGTAAGACTGAACTAAAAACTTTCTTTTCTCTCCCAGAACCCTGGGGAAAGGGGCGGAACTAAAGAACTTAACGTTGATAGGCAGGTGGCTGGCCCTATGGGAAAAGCTCTCACGTCCTGTAACTGAGCTTCTAAACTGTAAGACTGAACTAAAAACTTGCTTTTCTCTCCAGAAACCTGGGGAAAGGGGTGGAACTAAAGAACTTAACGATGATAGGCAGGTGGCTCGCCCTATGGCTGCCCTATGGGAAAAGCTCTCACATCCTGTAACTGAGCTTCTAAACTGTAAGACTGAACTAAAAACTTTCTTTTCCCTCCCAGAACCCTGGGGAAAGGGGCGGAACTAAAGAACTTAACGTTGATAGGCAGGTGGCTGGCCCTATGGGAAAAGCTCTCACGTCCTGTAACTGAGCTTCTAAACTGTAAGACTGAACTAAAAACTTTCTTTTCTCTCCCAGAACCCTGGGGAAAGGGGCGGAACTAAAGAACTTAACGTTGATAGGCAGGTGGCTGGCCCTATGGGAAAAGCTCTCACGTCTTGTAACTAAGCTTCTAAACTGTAAGACTGAACTAAAAAACTTTCCTTTCCCTTCCAGAACCCTGGGGAAAGGGGCGGAACTAAAGAACTTAACAATGATAGGCAGGTGGCTGGCCCTATGGCTGCCCTATGGGAAAAGCTCTCACGTCCTGTAACTGAGCTTCCAAACTGTAAGACTGAACTAAAAACTTTCCTTTTCCCTCCCAGAACCCTGGGGAACGGGGTGGAACTAAAGAATTTAACAATGATAGGCAGGTGGCTGGCCCTATGGCTGCAGCCTGGAAGGAACCACCCAACTGCAAAATGCATGGCCAAAACAAACACATGCATAGAAAGGAAATTTAGGCTTCTGGTACAGGTGTACCAGCACATACATGAAAGGATGTGCTGTTTTGGATTAAAGGCAAGTCAAGGCCAAGGAAAACGATGGGATATGTTACCCTATGGGGTGATCTTGTGATTCTATGAATCCCCTCATTTAACTGTGGTCTAAATGCTGGCCTGGCTACCTCTGTGTGTTGATCTGGTAGCGGGCCTCTCGGTTGCCGATGTTGCGCACCAGCAGGGTCTTCTGTGTGTTGTACTTGACCGGGCAGGTGGAGAAGTTGATCTGGTCCGGGAAGTCCAGGATGCCTCGGGCCCCGAGGGCGCGGATCGGGACAATGAATTTCTCCCGTTCGGTGATGCAGGTCAGCTCGTGGAAGTAATCCTACACCAAAAGAAGGATGGAGAGAGAGAGAGAGAGAGAGTGCAGTGCGACCTTCCTACCTGTTGCAACTCAGAGTAAGCTTCACCTTGCTTCCAAACACCACCACACAAGAGCTGTAGTTTTATAGTTTATTCAGGAGAAAATCCAAGTCAAAATAAAGACTAAGCATTGCAAAATTCCAAAGATTAAGGATAAAAGCAGAATATAGTTCCAAAGATCTTCAGGTAAAAACAGGAGACATTGGCAAAGTTCAAACCAGAGTCCCAGGTACAAGCAATGAAACAACTGCCCCATGAATCACAATGCAAGAAATCCCAAGCGTACTGCTTTCCAGGCTAAGGTTATTCCATGAAGCTTTCAGGCTAGTAAGCTACGTTGAACTGACGCTTTCTCAGAGTTTCCAAGAGGGCTAAATATCTTTCTAACATGAAAACATTAGGCTCTCCTCATCATAAAAGCATTGCGACGACCTTTCACCGAGCTGGCTTCTCGTCTGCTGGCCAAACGAGAACTCCGCCTGACCTGGAGATCAAGATGGGCTTGCCGGGTCAAGTCACTATCTACACTTTCAGTATCAGCCTGGGAATCATAGAATCATAGAATCAAAGAGTTGGAAGAGACCTCATGGGCCATCCAGTCCAACCCCCTGCCAAGAAGCAGGAATATTGCATTCAAATCACCCCTGACAGATGGCCGTCCAGCCTCTGCTTAAAAGCTTCCAAAGAAGGAGCCTCCACCACAGGCACCTGCTCGCTATCTCCTTCGTTAAAATTCCTTTCTGGGGGGGGGGGGGGTTCTGTGTGCCAAGTTTGGTTCAACTCCATCATTGGTGGAGTTCAGAATGCTCTTTGATTGTAGGTAAACTATACATCCCAGTAACTACAACTTGCATATGTCAAGGTGTATTTTCCCCCAAGAAGCACCTCAAGAGCGCCCCTGGGCTAAATCAACTATACCGCGAATGCTTACTTTGCATAATGTGTTGAGCCGCCCCTGTGGGGATCAAGCAGTATCCAAAGGACTCCTCAATGGTGGGAATCTGGGAATCTCTGGGAGGGCTTAAAGATTGGGGGTGGGCATTATGGGAATGGAATTGGGAGGTGGGTGGGCTGGTAACTGGACCCATATAGGTCCTTTCTAACTTGTGGAATTGTGCAATATAATCATTCTAATTTGGCCAGCACCCTAAACTGACTCAGACATGACCTCGACCCTGTTAATGGGGTAACATTAGAAAATGTAGACCATTTCCACTCCCTTGGCAGCCACCTCTCTACCAAAGTCAACATCGACACCAAAATACAACACTGCCTGAGCTCTGCGAGCGCAGCATTTTTCTGAATGAAGCAGAGAGTGTTTGAGGACTGGGACATCCGCAGGGAGACCAAGGGGCTTGTCTATAAAGCCATTGTCCTCCCAACCCTGCTCTACGCCTGCAAAATGTGGACTGTCCACAGACGTCACATGCAACTCCTGGAACGATTCCATCAGCGCTGCCTCCGGAAAATCCTGCAAATCTCTTGGGAAGACAGGTGGGAAAATATCAGCGTGCTGGAAGAAGCAAAGACCACCAGCATTGAAGCAATGGTCCTCTGCCATCAACTCTGCTGGACCGGCCACATTGTCCAGATGCCCGACCACTGCCTCCCAAAGCAGTTGCTCTACTCCGAACTCAAGAACGGAAAACGGAATGTTGGTGGGCAGGAAAAGAGATTGAAAGATGGGCTCAAAGCCAACCTTAAAAACTGTGGCATAGACACTGAGAACTGGGAAGCCCTGGCCCTTGAGCGCTCCAGCTGGAGGTCAGCTGTGACCAGCAGTGCTGCAGAATTTGAAGAGGCAATAATGGAGGGAGAAAGAGAGAAACGTGCTAAGAAGCACTGCCTGAACATCAAGCAAAAAGTGGGTGCTGGAAACAATATCATACGAAAGCTGACTGGCACAACCTGGGGATCACAACCAGACACAGTGAAGACATCTGCCCTTGCGCTATGCTACTCTGCTGCTGAGTACGCATGCCCGGTGTGGAACACATCTCACCACGCTAAAACAGTAGATGTGGCTCTGAATGAGACATGCCCCATTATCATGGGGTGTCCGCGCCCTACACCACGGGAGAAATTACACTGCTTAGCTGGTATTGCATCACCTGACATCCGCCGGGAAGGAGCAGCCAATAGTGAAAGGACTAAGGCAGAGACATCTCCAGCTCATCCCTTGTTTGGGTATCAGCCAGCATGTCAACAACTTAAATCAAGAAATAGTTTTCTAAGATCCACAGAGACACTCACTGGAATACTACAGCAAGCGAGAGTCCATAAGTGGCAGGCTCAAACCCAGCACACCTCAAGCCATGGCTGATACCAAATGAGAGACTCCCTCCTGGGCACACAGAGGATTGGGCGACTTGGAAGGTGCTGAACAGACTGCGCTCTGGCACCACAAGATGCAGAGCCAACCTCAAGAAATGGGGCCACAAAGTGGAGTCCACGACATGTGAGTGTGGAGAGGAGCAAACCACTGACCACCTGCTGCAATGCAACCTGAGCCCTGCCACATGCACAAGGGAGGATGACCTCCTTGCGGCAACACCAGAGGCACTCCAAGGGGACAGAGACTGGTCAAAGGACATCTAATCAACTACCAAACTCACAAAGTTTGTATTTTGTCTGTTTGTTTGCTTTGTTCTGTTAGAAATGTAATATAATTGACTGGTTGACCTGACACGACAAATAAATAAATGGTCAGAATCACTGGGATGTTGTATGTTTTTTTGCGCTCTATGGTCACATTCCAGAAGCATTTTCTCCTGACATTTTGCTTCCATCTGTGGCAGGCATCCTCAGAGACCTCACAACCTCTGGGGATGCTTGCCACAGATGCAGGCAAAACGTCAGGAGAGAATGCTTCTAGAACATAGCCATACAGCCTGAAAAACCTACAAGAATGCATTTCTAATTTTTTATGTTTGAATTGCTATAAAAGTACACCTGATGTTGTTTATGTTATTGTTTAGGATTTGATCTGTTTCTTATGTTGGCATTTAATGTTTGCCTATTTTCTGTTGTAAACCGCCCTAAGTCTCCTTGGGGAGATAGGGTGGTATATAAAGATTGTTATTATTATTGTTGTTGTTGTTGTTCTGACACAAAACACAGTATGTCACAGCAAATGAGACCTATATGCTGGATTTTGTATTATTAGTATTTATTATTATTATTATTGTCTTTACTATGTTAGACCCAGCTTCTGCCAACCTAGCAGTTCAAAAACATACAAGTGTGAGTAGACCAATAGGTACCGCTTCTGTGGGAAGGTAAGGGCACTCTATGCAGTCATGCCAGAGGCCACATAACCTTGGAGGCGTCTATGGCCAATGCTGGCTCTTCATCCTAGAGATGGAGATGAGCACCAGAGTCCCAGAGTAGGGCATGACTAGACTTAATGTCAAGGTTTGGAAACCTTCACCCTTATAGTATGTGAGCCATACTTGCAACAAACAGCAAATGCAGGGGCTTCTTTCCACAGGAAGGCTTTACCTTTTGTTGCAGCTCTTTCCATCATTCCCAGCTCTCTCCAGCATCCTCCAGTTCACCCTCCATCCTCACATCACCTGACCCCAACTTACTCTCTTGGTGTCTTTCTATACACCTGCATGATGCAATGTCCCATGCATGCACTCATTATCTCCTACACCTGATGCAAACCTAACATCAGGATTCCATTCTCCTCCTGCTGTGACTCCGCACTCACAACACTGAAAGGAACCCAGCATTTTGGCTTCAGAATAGGTCAGTATGTTCTAAAACTCCAACAGGAAGGGCCTTGCTAAACTACAAGCCCTGGGATTCTGCAGGAGAAGGCAGCAACAGGGTTTCCAATGGGGTTTGTGTGCTGACACACGCTGGGCCTATATTTATTTATTTATGTATTTATTTACTTTATTTCTATCCCGCTTTTCTCAGCCCTCAGGCGACTCAAAGCGGTGAACAACATCAGTACAAAATATCACAAAACAAGTATAGGGCAATTAAAAACAATTATCACATAAATCATTAACATCAGTATAACAATCATTAGCGCCTCAACAGTAAAATCAGAATCCAGTCTCGTCATCCATTATTCCGTATTCCTATGTTCAATTACACTGTTTAATCAAATGCTTGTTCGAACAGCCAGGTCTTCACTTTCCTCCGAAACGCCAGCAGGGAGGGGGCCAATCTGATATCTGCAGGCAGGTTCCACAGCCGAGGGGCCACCACTGAGAAGGCCCTGTCTCTCGTCCCCGCCAAGCACGCCTGTGATGCAGGGCGGGACAGAGAGCAGGGCCTCCCCAGATGATCTTAATGTCCTAGTCGGTTCATAGGAGGAGATGCGTTCAGAGAGGTAAGTAGGGCCAGAACCATTTAGGGCTTTATAGGCTAAAACCAGCACTTTGAATTGTGCCCAGTAGCAAACTGGTAGCAAGTGGAGCTGGCGCAACAGAGGAGTTGTATGCTCCCCGAGTGCCGCTCCTGCTGGCAACCTGGCTGCCGAGCGCTGGACCATTTGAAGCTTCAGAGCAGTCTTCAAAGGCAACCCCACGTAGAAAGCGTTGCAGTAGTCTATGGATGTAACCAGAGCGTGGACTACCGTGGCCAAGTCAGACTTCCCAAGGTACGGGCGCAGCTGGCGCACTAGTTTTAACTGTGCGAATGCTCCCCTGGTCACCACTGAAACCTGGGGTTCCAGGCTCAGCGATGAGTCCAGGGTCACACCCAAGCTGCGAACCTGTGTCTTCAGGGGGAGTGCGGCCCCATCCAACACAGGCTGTAACCCTATATCCTGTTCGGCCTTGCGACTGACCAGGAGTACCTCTGTCTTGTCTGGATTCAATTTCAATTTGTTCGCCCCCATCCAGACCGTCACAGCGGCCAAGCACCGGTTCAGGACCTCGACAGCCTCCTTAGTAGCAGGTGGGAAGGAGTGACAGAGTTGGACATCATCTGCGTACAGATGACATCGCTACCCCGAAACTCCGGATGATCTCTCCCAGCGGCTTCATGTAGATGTTAAACAACATGGGAGACAATATTGAACCCTGAGGAACCCCACAAGACAATGGTTGTGGGGCAGAACAGGTGTCTCCCAGCAACACCTTCTGAGATCGACCCTCTAAGAAGGACCGGAGCCACTGCAGAACAGTCCCTCCAAGACCCATCCCTGCGAGGCGCTCCAGAAGGATACCGTGATCGACGGTATCGAAGGCCACTGAGAGGTCCAGCAGCACCAACAGGGACACACTCCCCCTGTCCAGCTCCCGGCGAAGATCATCTACTAAGGCGACCAAGACTGTCTCAGTTCCATGTCCCGGCCTAAAGCCAGACTGCGCCGAATCCAGATAATCCATGTCTTCCAAGAATACCTGGAGTTGTGAAGCCACCACACGTTCCAGGACTTTGCCCAAGAAGGGGAGATTGGAAACTGGCCAATAGTTGTCGAATTGAGTGGGGTCCAGTGATGGTTTCTTCAACAGCGGTTTTATTATAGCTTGTTTTAAGCTTGCTGGAATCTTGCCTTCCCGAAGGGAGGCATTCACCACCACCTTTACCCACTCGGCCAATCCCCCTCTGGCTTCCTTCAAAAGCCAGGATGGGCAGGGGTCCAGGATGCATGTGGTAGGCCTCATTCCTCCAAGTATCTTGTCCACATCCTCAGCAATTGTCTTTTAAAACAGGACGAGCTCTTTGTGCTCTTTGTGCCCAGCGGGACGTCGGGGTGCCTCGGCTGAGGGACCCTATGGATTTTCCTAAACAAAGTCTTTAGAAACTTGGAAAGTTTAACAAAGTTTTTTATTATTGCTTAGATCTTCAACAAAACACACAAATTCTTCTTAACTTGCCCACAAAGGACAAGCAGCTGGCTTCGTTACATCCCGTATAGACTACTGCAACGCTCTCTACGTGGGGTTGCCTCTGAAGACTGCCAGGAAGCTACAACTAGTCCAATGAGCGGCAGCGAGACTACTAACAGGAGCGGGATACAGGGAGCATACTACTCCACTGTTGCGTCAGCTCCACTGGCTGCCAATTAGCTTCCGAGCACAATTCAAAGTGCTGGTCTTGACCTATAAATCCCTAAACGACTCCGGCCCAATTTACCTGTCCAAACAGATTCTCCCCTATGAGCCATCAAGGCTGTTAAGATCTTCTGGAGTGGCCCTGCTCTCAGTCCCACCTCCTTCGCAATCGCGGCTGATGGGAATGAGGGACAGGGCCTTCTCGTGGTGGCCCTTCGGCTATGGAACTCCCTCCCAATGGAGATTAGATCTGCCCCTTCCCTCCTGACTTTTAGAAAGCTGGTAAAATCGTGGCTCTTGAATATGGCATTTGCAGAATGATTATTGAGTCAATAACTGCTGACCACACTAAAGTCGGATTGTGATGAATTTGTGATTTTACGCTGACTAACTGACTTTTTGTAATTGTACAATCTGTATTTTAATGTATTGTATGTATTAATGTATCGCAATGTTTATTAAGTTTTATCCTATTGTATCTGAATCTTTTGTTGTTAGCCGGCCTGAGTCCCTCTTTGGAGGTTGAGAAGACCGGGTTATAAAAGTTCTATATAAAATAAATAAATTCATGAACTATTTCTTTCTTTTACAAGGAAAACCCTCCGACCCCTCCCTGGGCAACCTGTCTTTAGTCTGGCTGGCATGGGGCCTTACTCCCAGTTCCAATTTGCCTTTTGGGTACCCGAGTAAACCTTACCGGCCAAAC
Source organism: Anolis sagrei ordinatus (assembly GCF_025583915.1). Lineage (NCBI taxonomy): Eukaryota > Metazoa > Chordata > Lepidosauria > Squamata > Anolidae > Anolis > Anolis sagrei. The sequence goes on along the minus strand of NW_026847993.1, from coordinate 1,632,807 downwards.
TTTACAGATTTTCCAGCTGGAGACCTTTGGATCTTCAGAAGCTTTAGGGCTGTCTTCCCCAGAGGCTTGTAGAGCTGTGAGGCTGTAAGTTCCCCAGCCAGAGCTTTGAGAACTGTCTTCCCCAAAAGCTTTGGGACTATTTTCCCCCAGAGCTTTGTAAGAAACGGAGCTTCTCTACCGGTGGGAAAAGCTCTCACGTCCTGTAACTGAGCTTCCAAACTGTAAGACTGAACTAAAAACTTTCTTTTCCCTCCCAGAACCCTGGGGAAAGGGGCGGAACTAATGAACTTAACGATGATAGGCAGGTGGCTGGCCCTATGGCTGCCCTATGGGAAAAGCTCTCACGTCCTGTAACTGAGCTTCTAAACTGTAAGACTGAACTAAAAACTTTCTTTTCCCTCCCAGAACCCCGGGGAAAGGGGCAGAACTAAAGAACTTAACGATGATAGGCAGGTGGCAGGCCCTATGGCTGCCCTATGCGAAAAGCTCTCATGTCCTGTAACTGAGCTTCTAAACTGTAAGACTGAACTAAAAACTTTCTTTTCCCTCCCAGAACCCCGGGGAAAGGGGCGGAACTAAAGAACTTAACGATGATAGGCAGGTGGCTGCCCTATGGGAAAAGCTCTCACGTCCTGTAACTGAGCTTCTAAACTGTAAGACTAAACTAAAAACTTTCTTTTCCCTCCCAGAACCCTGGGGAAAGGGGCAGAACTAAAGAACTTAACGATGATAGGCAGATGGCTGCCCTATGGGAAAAGCTCTCACGTCCTGTAACTGAGCTTCTAAACTGTAAGACTAAACTAAAAACTTTCTTTTCCCTCCCAGAACCCTGGGGAAAGGGGTGGAACTAAAGAACTTAATGATGATAGGCAGGTGGCTGCCCTATGGGAAAAGCTCTCACGTCCTGTAACTGAGCTTCCAAACTGTAAGACTGAACTAAAAACTTTCTTTTCTCTCCCAGAACTTAACAATGATAGGCAGGTGGCTGGCCCGATGGCCGCAGCCTGGAAGGAACCACCCAATTGCAAAATGCATGGGCAAAACAAACATATGCATAGAAAGGAAATTTAGGCTTCTGGTACAGCTGTACCATCACAGGGTGCATACTCTTAGCCTACTCTTCCAGCTCTAGCATGACAACACACTTCATAGCAACGGTGGCCACTTTACCTTGTTCTCTTCGGGGATGAAGAGGACGTGGAACGTCGACGGCATGCCAGGCGCAACCTTGTTGCACACATCATTGGGGCTGATGACTTTGAAGTAGGGCGAGCTCTCCAGGACGACTTTCACCAGCCGCGGGATCTGTGGGGAAAGATATGTAAACTGGGGAAGCTGGAAGCACTGCCATTGAGGTCAAATGCAAAACTCCCTGCCTTCAAGCTGAACTGACCTGCAGCAGGGGGTTCCTCAGTTCTCCAATGCCCGTTTGGGCCAACCGCATGAACGTGGCCACAGCAGCAGCTGCAACTCAGAAGCCTTCTCATTTCTTAGCTTTTCCCCTTCCTAACATTGTAACTAATCCCCCCCATAAAAGTATCAATTAATTGTAACCTATCTCCCCTCCATAGTGTTACTTTGTGTCCTTTTACTGCCTCAAACTTATCTTTCCATAAACTCTCCTCTCCCGGGCTGCAGATGACTGCTGACCCTCCTGGAATGCAATTTTCGCGTCCTGGGAAGGCCGAAACTGCGCTCCCTTAAACCGCGGATACGGAAACCCCCTCGGGGGCCTGTATCCACGGGTCGACGGATCGCTTCCAAAATGGTGTCAATCTTCTCCTGGGAGAATTCTAAGACTAATGACTACCCCTCCCGCCCCAATAACTTTTTTGTTCCTAAAACTTCAACCTGGAGCCCAGCTGTTTTTCCAAGGACGTTGCCTCATTGCCACCATTTGGTGGATGTCCAGGGAGCCTGCTGATCTTGGGCAACTGTCACGGTCACCCCAGAGGAAGCCCATCCCCTATGTGTATGTGTGTTTATATGAAAATATGAAGGAAAAAGCCACTGTTTCATAAAACCAGCAACTCTCATGGCTCAGGAAGTCCCTTCATGACTCCTGAGCTGGTAATCCCTTAACAAAAGGTTTCACCAAGCCCACTTGCATGGACAATAAGAATAAATGGCTCTTATCAGACCAGATCTTGGAGGGAAAAAGGCTAGACCATCTGGAAAGATAAGACCTATGGACATTTGAATCACTCAACACAAAGGGTATCTTCTTCCTATCTGCGAGTAACCAGGAATTTCACCACAACCCTCCTGCTTAGATACACTCTACCTCTGTTCATGCCCAGTGTTTATTTTAATTTTTTTAATTTATTGCATCTGGCCCGGTCATAAGGTTTTAAATTCTCTGTGATATTGTTTATATGTGAGTTATATTAATTGTACTGTTTTATTTCATTGCTGTTTTATTTTTACTTATGTTTTGTTGGGCTTAGCCTCATGTAAACTGCCTCGAGTCCCCTTGGTGAGATGTGGCGGGGTATAAATAAAGTTATTATTATTATTATTATTATTATTATTATTATTATTATTGTGTCAATCTCCAAAACCAATTTCAGCTTCATCCATGAACCCCATATCCCAGGACTATAAGACAAAGGATCTAGCCCTTCGAGGCTAGACAAAAAATGATGATTCAAAGGACCAAAACAACAACTCTGATCTGACTTGAGAGCTTAAGATATCGTTGGGTCATTTGGCAAACACTGGTCACCCTAATCCTAACAATTAGACATTTCTTCATTTGTTTCCCTGTTGCCCACCTCCCTTCCCCCTCATTGGCTGAGTGGCCAAAGCAGGGCTTAGGCCACCATTGGCTCTCCTGATGGCTTGCTGACATCACAGCCAATCATCACAAAGCCAGCTCAGAGGGGGGGGGGGAGAGAGAGGTAAGCATGGGAACGTTTGAATCTGAAGGCTATAAATATTGTATCTTTTTGCCCAATGGGTATGTCGCTTTTTGGCAGGCTACTGCAATCGTCATCCTTTCCAGGTGGAATGAAATAAATACTTCGGTGGCTTTCTCTTCAACTTGGTGAGATTTATTCTGTAATATTGGCTTCTATTGTTGATGTGTTTTGAAAATGTGTACTGTAGATTTCAAAGTTTGTATGTTTAAAATGCAATGCTGTGTGCCGAGAGAATTCCTGTGTGGAAATGCTTAATTGTACCATGAAGAGACTCGGCATTCCTAGAGAGGTCATAAATCTTAGTACAGAGAGCAATGGACGCAGCGTAGTGCGTTGTACATCATACGTCACTCTGGAATGCAGGAGGTGTGGACTAATGCTGATAGCAACGTGTTTTTGTTCCCAATGTAGCCAATGAATGGAGAGGAAGCAAGTTTTACGATCTGCTTAGCTTCTTGGGTAAATAGTTGTATAATAAATTAGTTTATAGCCTAAGGAGACTGTGATTGGTGTGTTTCCTTGCCTTGCTGTGTGGAGAAGCCATTAACATCTCTTTCTCACAATGGCTTGGGCCTATCCACAGCCATGCTAAATTTCTCAACAACACCCGTTCCAACTACGTGAAAGTTCTTTGAGTACCTTGTCATTGTTGCGCAGAATCAGTGGCACTTGGTAGGGCTCACAAGGGATGAAATTCTGGAAAATGACCTCCGACGGGAACGGCTGGAAGAGGCTCTGGTCCAGATCAACCGAAGAGAACTGAGGAGACAAAGAGGGATTGGAACAGGGCAGCACTATTTCACAGGGAGAGGCAACTACCGGCTGTTAGGAATTGTGGGAGTTGAAGTTCAAAACACCTGGAGGGAGGGCCAAAGTTGGCCCAGGCCTGCTTTTAGGTACAGCCATATGCCATTATAGCACCCTGGTCATATTTTCCCAGTCTCTCTGCCCAGCAAAAGGGAGACAATACTGTTTTGCTAACCAGAAAGCTTTGCTCATTGCGCGGCAGGGAATCCCTGGCAGGGACAAGGCATATATCTATGCAAAATCACACCTCCTCACAGCTAGGAATCCCTTTGCCAACCTGGATGCCTTCCATATCAAGGGAGTGCCAACGGGGAGCCATTTGCACGGCTTGGAAACAAGCCCTTGACAAATCCTCCTGGAGCTCCTGATCTCTTAAGCATTTCAATGACGCTTCCCTTAGTTACCCATTGAGCGTGAACCCATTAACACACGCATTCCCGTGCATCTCATCCAGTAGTAGAGATGCCGCAGTCTGCCTTATAGGTCCTTACAGAGCTTGTTGTAAAGCTTCTTGTGCTATATGACATAATTTGCACATTATGGAAAATCTATATAAATAAAAATGTAAGGTTCGTTTGTGGGATTAACATAACTCAAAAACCACTGGAGGAATTGACACCAAATTTGGCAGCAAAACACATTCTAATCCATAAAAACCATAAAAAATGAAGGGGAAATAGCTTAAAACTCCCCAAAAAGAAAAATACCTTGTGCTCAAAAGCACCTCTCCCCATTGCGTGAAAAGAATGAAGCACCAACCATTGTGAGGGAAGAGAAGCCTCGCCATGGAGTCCCTTTCCATGCAGGAAGGCAGAGTCCTTTTTCTTTTGGGGAGGGGAGGGATTGAGGAAAGGAAAGAGGGAAGGAAGGAGAAGGCCTGGCCCAACGGAGGGGTGGGGGCTTGGTGAGGCAAGCCCTGGCAGCAGCTGGAGCCACCACAGAGGATCCATGAGGCCCACGTGGCTACCAGGCAACTCTTCCCCCAAGACCAGAGGATTGCAAGGCAAGCCTGACTGCACAACGTTGGGTGAAGGGAGGATGTGAATCATGAGAAGGCCAGCAACTCTCCCACTTGGGCTCCACAATCCCCCTTTCACACACACACCCCAAACCCCCTTTTAAAAACCCTTACAAACTGTCCTGGAGGAAGGAGGGGAAAGAAATGGAAAGGAGAGAAGAAAGGAAGAAAAGAAGAGAAGATCATGAATGGAAGAAAAGGTAGAAGGAAAGAAAGGGGAAGGAAGGGAAAGGAGGCAGGGATGGGAGAGGAAAGGAAGGGAAGAGGCAGGGAAGGAACAAAGAAAGAAAGAAAGGAAGGAAGGAAGGAAGGAAGGAAGGAAGGAAGGAAGGAAGGAAGGAAGGAAGGGTAGAAAGAGGTAGGGAAGGTTGGCCACAGCAACGCATGGCAGGTACAGCTAGTGTTACATAAGTCTTATTAGTCTTGGCCATTCCACGGTGAAGGTCAGCTCTATCTCTTAGGCAGAGTTGGACAGTTGCTTTGGGCAGGAGATGCTGTTGGGACGGGAGCCTGGCTGTTCCCTCGGCGAGAGGATGGAGATGCATGCGGCTCCCTAAACTCCCCTCAAGATGCCCTGGGGAAAGCTTGCCTATTTCAAGTGTTCAGGTAACCTTTTCTGTAGGAGGGCAAGAGAGCGGTTCTCCCTCTGTCTCTCCTTCCAGCTGAGAGCCGGCCAAGCTGTGCTGGAAGAGCGGCCTTTCTGGCCGGCCTCCAGGATCCGCTGGCAGATGGGGCTTTGCTGGAAGAAGGGCAGCTCGGCCTGCGCAGAGGGAATGGCTCATGCTCAGCCCTGGGCAGCTGGCACCTTGATTAGCATAAAATGGCCTGACATTGCCTAGAGCAAACTTTTGTTGAGAGGTGGTTAGATGTCCTTGTTAGTTTCCTCTCTGTTCTTGTGCTGTTGTAATTGTGATGAACCAACCTGGACACAGCATATTATTTGAGAGCACAGAAATGCTGGACCACTCTCACAACCACCATGTCAGACTACACAGAGAAGCCATTGAAATCCACAAGAAGCAGGTGGACCATTTCAACAGAAAGGAAGAAACCATGAAAAGGAACAAAATCTGGCTACCAGTATTAAAAAAAACTCTAAAATTACAACAGCAAACCAGCAGAGAGGAAACAATCAGGGACATCTAATCACCTCTCAACAAGATGGATGGATGGATGGCATCCTTGAAGTGACTGGATTGACCTTGAAGGAGCTGGGGATGGTGACAGGGAGATCTAGCGTGGACTGGTCCATGAGGTCACCTAGAGAAGACAATGATGTTGGGGGGAAAGGAAGGAAAAAGGAAGAGGGGCCGACCAAGGGCAAGCTGGATGGATGGCATCCTTGAAGTGACTGGATTGACCTTGAAGGAGCTGGGGGTGGCCATGGCTCACAGGGAGCTCTGGCGTGGGCTGGTCCCTGAGGTCACCTAGAGACGACAATGATGTTGGGAAAAGGGAAGGAAAAAGGAAGAGGAGCCGACCAAGGGCAAGATGGATGGATGGCATCCTTGAAGTGACTGGATTGACCTTGAAGGAGCTGGGGGTGGCCATGGCTCACAGGGAGCTCTGGCCTGGGATGGTCCATGAGGTCACGAAGAGTCGGAAACGACTGAACGAATGAACAACATCAAAGGGATGGGCTATACTATGAGTCGGGACAGCCCAGACAATCAAGGAAAAGGACTATAACATAGCACTATAAATACACATGAAATGAAATCCCAATCCTGACGTCGAGCATGCCCCCCCCCAACAAGGGATGGTGACTTATAGTTCTGCAAAGGACAAAGGTACCAGACTGCACAATAGGGGTTCAGTCTTGGTCAATTTGCCAAGGCCTTAACAACAATGAGGACCTCATGAAACTTCGGGAATAGCTAGACCTTGGGGTCTCTGCCTCTCTCGGGAGCTGTAGTTCTCCAAGGACGGGGAGCAAAGCTTGTTTCCAGAGACACCGGGTCCATTTGGGCCACTCAAGAACTCCTGCCAGGACCTTTGTGCAACACCCTTGCGTTTTAGCCACCCCCTATGGACACTCTTTCCCCCTACATGGACAAACCTTATGAAATCTTGCCTTTTATGAACTTTAGGTGTATGAAATGTGTTTTCTGATTTCTTTGTGTGGCCGAAGCCTTTCCCCTTTTCTTCTGACCTTTGTTTCCCCTATATACATGAAGAAACTCCACCAAAGGGACTACAAAGCCCTAAACATTCCAGGAATTTTTTATCCACAACTTCCTTTTGCATGAACAATAGCCTGGGCAGCTGGTGGCCCTCGGAGGAATTGTCCAGCCCTCAGCTTGCCCCTTTGGCAAAAATCTTAATCATATTTCTTCCTGAAGGACAAAAGGTCCTCGAAAAAACCTTTTGCCTTCGCTCTGATTATTCATTCCACTCAAAGCACACTAGATCAGGCTGGCTTGAGATTTCCCCTTTGTCTCGCCGGCCGCATGGCATGGCATTTCCTTTGTTTACTCCTTTCCCAGATTCCTTTGTGCTCCCTCATCCTGCCTCCATCTCTCCTGATTGGCTGTCGCCACCAGGTGGCAGAGGTCTCCCCACTGGTTCCTACGGACCACTGGAGCCCATCGCCCAATCATGGCAGGGAATAACAGGGAAGCCGGGGCGGGGAGTTTGAACTCTGCAACTTTGAATTTGCTATAAATATGACTGTATTGGTGTACTCCCCTCATGCTTAGCTTTGGCGAATTATTGCAGCTTTGCATCCGTTTCAGCTGAATTGCATTAAACATCGATGGCTTTTCTTCAACTGGTGAGACTTTTCATTGGGAAATCAGGGAAAAATATGGGATGCTTCTCTGTCTCGCCAGGGAAAAAGAACTCTTTGATGAGTCTAATTGGTCTCTGCCTCCTGGCAAAGACCCCTAAATTTTAGCTCTAGATCAATCCTAGGCCTGCTTATATTGATCTCAGTATGGCTTACTCCCAAGGAGATGCTTTGACCTTAGACACACTTACTTGAGGGAGACTTGTCCTTCTGAACTCAGCTGGACATCCCTTCAAGTAAACCTATCCAAGGCCAGCTTGCTTCGCTTTGGAGAAGGGGAGCTTTGGTAGAAGGAGGGGAGACTTCATCAGCGAGGGGAAAGGGCGGCTACCTTCTGGTGTGAGGTCTCGCTCATGTCCAAGAGCTGCACAATCCGGGGCCGGCGCATCTCCCGAGTGCAGGCCAGCCTCTGCTCCGTGGTGAGGGACATCTCCTTCAAGAAGGCCGATGGAGTCAACTGTGAACCAATCAAGACAACAACATGAGTTTCCAAAGGCTTTCCTTACCAAACCCAGCAGAACAAGACATTGCTGCCAAGGAAGTCCTTCCTCTCCACTGATTTCCTAAACTCTTAAAACAGATACATATCGGGTTCCGCTTCTGCTTCTCCTTGGGGAATTTCTATCGGAAAGAGCATCGGATTGCAAACCATTTCGGAAGTCTGCAAGATTTCCCGCTCTCGTGTTGCCTGAAGGAAGCAGTTAAAGCGCAAAGCGGTGCAAATCCAGCCCTCTTTCAGAGAGAGTTGGGTGGGAATAAGGATCTTTAGAGGTAAATAAACAAACACGGATTTTCCGCATGCGTTGGGAGAATATAAGATCTCATTGTTGTTGCTGTGTGCCTTCAAGTCGTTTCTGATTTGTGGTGACCCAAAGGCGAATGTCACACACTCTCTGAGGTCGAGAGAGTGTGACTTGCCCAAAGCAAACAAATGGGTTTCCATGGCTGAACCGGGACTCCAGAGTTAGTCATTTAATATGTTTTTTTTACAGAACATTTAATATGTTTTTTTTTATATTCCTCACTTTTTTCAGTGAATATAAAAGGTAAAGGTAGTCCCCTGGCATTAAGTCCTGTCGTGTCCGACTCTGGGACTCTGGTGCTCATCTCCATTTCTAAGCCGAAGAGCCGGCGTTGTCCATAGACACCTCCAAGGTTATGTGGCTGGCATGACTGCATGGAGCGCCTTTACCTTCCCACTGGAGCAGTACCTATTGATCTACTCACATTTGCATGTTTTTGAATTGCTAGAAGAAGCTGGGGCTGACAGAGGAAGCTCACGTCACTCCCCAGATTCGAACATGCAACCTGTCATCAACAAGCTCAGCAGCTCAGCGCTTTAACCAGGGGCTCCATATTATATATTCTTCATATATATATATATATATATATATATATATATATATATATATCCTTCACTTCCAAAAAACACTCTGCGGCTATTTCCCACTTCTCCAGGGATGAGACCAATTGGGTGCCAAGAAACCTACCGGAGCGTCCTTCTTCTTCTCTTCTCTGACCAGCTTTGGAATGCGAGGGGCCACCACTTTGCTTTGACAGCCATCCAGCAATGAGGAGGGACACGGCGGTTTTGGCACCTGGTCTGTGATCATCTTGGCTAAATCCGTCAGAGCCTGTGGAGGGAAAACCACGAAAGAGTTAGGACTTCATCCCATGCGATTAGTAAAGTGTAGAGGTTTGTAGTCATGCCATCTAGCGTTGCAAATGCTCCGTTTGCAACTTAAGCAAATGATTTTCCTAATCAGGGGCAGCTCAAGCCATTACGCAAAGTAAGCCTTCACAGTAGAGTTGATTTTGCCCAGAGGCACTCTTGGGGGAAAATAGACCTTGACATATGTGAGTTGTAGTTACTGGGATTTATAGTTCACCTACAATCAAAGAGCATTATGAACTCCACCAATGATGGAATTGAACCAAAGATGGCACACAGAACTCCCACAACAAACAGAAAATATATATCAGTGATTGGTTGGGGGGGGGGGGCACCAAAATACTGTTTGCTTACTGTTGAAAATTACCTAGGGTCACCTCAGGTTGTAACACAAAGCAATGTCCACACAAGAAATAAAAGCAATCCAAGACAGCATTAATCCAGACAGGAATAAAACAGGAATCAAACAGGAAGCAAAGACAATCCAAAAGGCTAAAAAAAACTCCACAGAAACAAGACCCCTTAAACCGGATTTCCATGGCACAAGAACTTGGTTTCCAAACGATGCCTGATCTAACAGGTTTCCCCTTGAAGCAAACTTTATATCCCCAAACTCAGAAATTGGTTTCATTTCCCCCCACATTTTCCCTAATAAATACTGAGTTTGCTGTTGATCCTGGCTAATCTCCAGCCGCCTATTCTTCCACTCCCTATCTGGCTGCTCATTAAAATTCCCAGGCTTCAAATTGTTTTCCAAACCCAAATCTTGAAAGCTCACAGAAAGAGGGAGTGAACTATCATTGCGAGGCCCAGCAGGGATATTCTCATGAGAAACTGCCTTTTGCACTGGGGCCTCTCTGTCATTGTATGAAAATCATTGATCAAACCATCTCCATCTTGTACCTCAGCCTCGGCAACATCATTCAAAGCACATATACACAGACTGGGCCACAGCAATGCATGGGATGGCTAGTAAATTAATAATAATGGATTTACTTTTACAAGAAAGGAGATTCTGAGTAAACATCAGGAAGGAATTTTGACGTTTGACAAGAAAACTTGACATCCTCGAAAGGTGAGCGTCAGCCAGCAAAATGTGTGAGCGGCTGGTTTCTTGCATCCACGGGTTGTGGACCAATCTTTGTTATTGCCTGCCAATTGCTTTCCTTTGATGCCCGCATTGATAGGCAACCAAGTAGACCATATCAAAGGAAAGCTACCTGGAATAGGTCTTCAGATTTTTGTTTTTGCTTGCAACAGGTTGGTTTTGTGTTCTGGTGCAAAGCAGAAAAGTTATCTTCCCTCCCTTTAACTTTTTTTGTGCATAATCTGCAATGCTGCCCTTGAAGGCTCTCCATCCTTCCTTCTTTGGGCTGAAGAGTATTTTATTCGGATTAGAGCGAGGGTCGGCAGAAACGATCTCAATCAGACCCCAGTCTCTCTGTCCATTTGCCAGGAACTTAGTGGGCTTACTGGGAGAAGAAGCCCTTGCTTCGACTGTTCAGTATTCTGACCGGGATCCAGAAGTTGTTCGGAACTCATTCAAAGGGCTGCACAATGTCCTTGCAAATATGATCTCCGTCAAGCATGAAATTGCAACGGCCGCTCAAGAGTATTATCCTGTGGAAAATTAGGGCTACCTATTAAGCTCCCGGTGCCAAAAACACTCTACAATATAAACAAGAACTTGGGAAGCCATCGACATTCAACATATTTGAAAACTGAAAGCTGCGGCCCTACAGACACACTCGCCGAGATCTAAGCGGTTGCTGAAAACAGGGAGATTCCAATCTCAGCAGACGTTTTGTAATAGGGAATGCAATCTAACACAACAAATCAAGTTGCAAATCAGAGCATTCCGAAGTCGAACATGACTCCCCCCCCCCCATAAAAGATAGTAACTTATAGTTTTGCTAAGGACAAGGACACCAGACTGGATAATAAGGGTTAAGCCTTGGTCAATTTGCCAAGACACTAACAGCAACAAGGACCCTTTCCATGTTAGATAGTGTGTACATTTAATCAAGGTTTTATGCCCTAGGTTTCATATATCGCCGAAGGTAGCACATTTATTACTGAGAAACCCCTTCCCTTTACACTGATGTGCTCTCTTGAACTTCTATGGGACTCTGGAGGCGGCGGGGGGGATACATGGATAGGACTTGAAAAGGATCGTGACCTCTGGCCTCCGTCCTGAAGAATCAGGAGAGAGGGAGGCAGGACGAGAGGGAAACAATTGATTGTTGAGAGGATTATGGAGGTAGAAAATGTCCATGCAGCCAGCAAGTCCTGGGGGGGGCTGCGAGCCAGCCTTTCCTATTGTCATTGAGTGGCTGCAATAAATATTGATTGTCTGGCAAACCTGCCATAATCTGGATTTTTTAAGTGCTGAGAGAGGAACAATGAGGGAATTTTGGCTGTGGTTTCAGTGGATAAAAGTTGAATCAGTAAGAGATTAGGGCAAAGTGTGGCTTTCTGAAGGCTTCCTTTGTCCTACTAATTTATGATCATAAATGCTAAGTGACCGCTTCCTCTGGGGGGTCAATTCCAAGGTCAGAGGTCACGGTCCTTTGTTATTGTCCATGCAAATAGTGTCTTTTGATAAGGATCTTTTTCAAATGGAGAGTTCCTTCTTTCCAGGGTCACACAGGGGTGGCTGCCTTGTATTTTTATACATTTTTCAATAAAGGGGAATTGGGCAAAAGGGTCAGGAAAAGGTCAGCTACACAGGGAGGGATATAGAAATATAGAAATCATGTTATAGAAAACATACCCACTTATCCCTCCCACCAGAGTCCCATAGAAGTTCAAGAGAGCACATCAGTGTAAAGAGAGGGGATTTCTCAGTAATAAATGTGCTACCTTCTGCTATATATGAAACACAGGGCATAAAACGTTGATTAAATGTACACACTATCTAACATGGGAAGTGTTGGGGTTCAGCCTCCGTGTGAACCTGACCCTCATCCTCCGTGTGAACCTGAACCTGATTCTCTGATTGTATTTCCTGATGCAACTGAACAGGCTACTGAACATGTATTTTTCCCTGATGGTTTGGAAACTGTTGATTCTGAAGGCAGTGGCTTGGAAAGTGAAACTACACATCCTGATGAGAATGTTTCAGAATCAAGCGGTGATAACTCTCCAGAGGAGCTAGCACCTGCCTTTTTTAATGAGGATAGAAAAGCACAGATTTGGAAAAACAGGAGTGAATCACAGAGTCTGCGAAGGTCAAGTAGATTAAAGGAAAAGGAGGCTTCAAAGCCTGGAGGCGTGTCCCAAAACAGTTTCTTTAGTTTAAAGTGTCTTCCCCCGGGCTGTCTCGTTAGATCAAGCATCGTTTAGACTGAGGCAGTACCTTGGCAGATTTCCCGGTTCCCATGGCCTGCATTCCCAGAGGCTTCTAGTTTCCAAGTACGGTTAGTGAGATGCTAACAGGTTCCAGGTTTTTATAGTGTTGTTTTTGGAATTTTGATCTAGTTCATAGATATTCCTGACTACTGAATTTTACTGTGGCTTTTTGGATTTTGTATTTTCCTCTATTTTGTAACCATTTTTCATCAATAAAAAAGGATTGTTTTTTCCTACAGTCAAGTGTGGTGGATTAATATCTTATGGACTTGTTTCCTGATCTGGGTTGCAACAGGAAGGGTCCTTGTTGTTGTTGTTGTTGTTGTTGTTGTTGTTAGTGTCTTGGCAAATTGACCAATGCTTAACCCTTATTATCCAGTCTGGTGTCCTTGTTCTTAGCAAAACTATAAGTTACCACCTTTTATGGGAGGGTCATATTCGACTTCATTATTGTTGAACTGTGTGGTGTTTGGGTGCAGAGGAGTCACACAGGTAGCTGGGCTACAACAGTCCCATGCAGAGGTGATGAAGGCCTGTGCCATCCCAGCCAGGCGACACACTCGTTTTAGCTTCTTTCATCTACTTGAATAAAACAAACCCTAATTGAATAATAGGAATGTATATGTGTGCTTTCCCAGAGGCGGCCCTAGGTAATTTTCAATGGTAAGCAAACAGTATTTTGGTGCCTGCCCCCCCCCCCCCCCAACCAATCACTGATATATATTTTCTGTTCGTGGTGGGAGTTCTGTGTGCCATATCTGGTTCAATTCCATCATTGGTGGAGTTCAGAATGCTCTTTGATTGTAGGTGAACTATACATCCCAGTAACTCCAACTCACATATGTCAAGGTCTATTTTCCAATATAAATGGGTTCCTGAATGAAGTGCATACAACAAAAATACCACTTATATAAGATAAACAATAATAAAATTCAACAAACAGTATATAAACATGCTGCGAGATACTCGCAGCCAGAACTCAACATAGAGCAGAGTATCATATACCACTGAGCCAAAAATCTGTATCTCCCGAGGAGAACAAATTCTCAAGTGTATAACCTTTCCACCAGAAGAAGGCCTGAAGTAGGACGAAACTGGTCGTGGACGTCTGATCTACAAGCTACTCATAAGAAGATACGACTGTACTAAAATTTGCACCATATTGTTTGTTGTCGCTGTGAGGTTGAACAGTGCAGCGTGTTTATATACTGTTTGTTGAATTTTATTATTGTTTATCTTATATAAGTGGTATTTTTGTTGTATACAAGGTCTATTTTCCCCCAAGAGCGCCTCAAGAGCACCCCTGGGCAACATCAACTCTACTGCAAGTGCTTACTTTGCGTAATGGGTGAGCCGCCCCTGGGTGCAATGGGATCACGCAGGTAGCTGGGCTGCAACAGTCCCGTGCAGAGGGGATGAAGGCCTGTGCCATCCCAGCCAGGTGACACACTCATTTTAGCTTCTTTCATCTACTTGAATAAAACAAACCCTAATTGAATAATGGGAATGAATATGTGTGCTTTCCCCACTCTTGCAAAGCCCGAGCCCCCGCCAACCGAGCCTGCAAAAGCCGGGCAGATAGAGGCCTCCCTCTGCTAATCGGTTTCTTGATCAAGGCCAGGAGCAACGAATGCAAGGAGGAAAAGACCTAATTAAGCCGCGCGGCAGCCGGGTAATGAAGCCCCGAACAACTCGAACCCCAGGCCTCGTTTTTCGCCGTAAGATCTCTTGAAAGCAGAAGAAGAACAAACAGGAAACGAGGATTAGAGAAGTGGTTTGTGCCTTAACGTGCCACGCAGAGCAGCCGTGACGTTACAAATATCAAGAGGGTCTGTTCGTCCAAAGAACGATGCAAACAAGTCCCAAAGGCTTCCAAAAAAGGCCTAAAAAGGGGGGACAGGCGCTCTGATCTTGTCTCAGATCTTTCTACAGGACCCGGGTCTCCTTCTCGTCAGCCGTTCTTCCTATTTGAGTTCAGACATGAACTATAGGGAGACACCTTCTACACACGTTACCATATAAGACAGATTATCAAAGCAGATAATCCACATTACTAACGGATTTCTCCATTTGTTGTCGAGACACAATGACCCAAGATCTATAATTTCCCAAAGGCTCCGCAATAAATACATTATCAGCTTCATCTTCCCCACAAAAAAACTTTTATCATTCTAACCCTTTAATCAATTGTAACCTGCTACAAGGAAACCTCATAGGAAACATGCTCATAGGAAACCTGCTACAAAACAGGAGCTTTTTTGTTGAGTTCCAGGGCCAGAGAAGCAGATGGCGGAAACAGAAGAACGGCCTGCCTCAGGGGAGCGTGCTTGTTCCATCCATGTTCAACATCCACACAAATGACCAGCCACTGCCAGAAGGGACAGAGAGCTTCATCTATGCTGATGATCGTGCCATCACCGCTCAAGCAGGGAGCTTTGAGATGGTTGAACAGAAGCTCTCCGAAGCTCTAGGTGCTCTTACTGCCTATTACAGGGAAAACCAGCTGATCCCTAATCCATCTAAAACACAGACATGTGCTTTTCTTAAGAACAGACAAGCATCCCGAGCTCTGAGGATCACCTGGGAAGGAATCCCACTGGAGCATTGCAGCGCACCCAAATCCCTGGGAGTCACTCTGGACCGTGCTCTGACCTACAAGAAGCACTGCCTGAACATCAAGCAAAAAGTGGGTGCTAGAAACAATATCATACGAAAGCTGACTGGCACAACCTGGGGATCACAACAGACACAGTGAAGACATCTGCCCTTGCGCTGTGCTACTCTGCTGCTGAGTATGCATGCCCAGTGTGGAACACATCTCACCACACTAAAACAGTGGATGTGGCTCTTAATGAGACATGCCGCATTATCACGGGGTGTCTGCGCCCTACACCACTGGAAAAATTACACTGCCTAGCCGGTATTGCACCACCTGACATCCGCCGGGAAGTAGCAGCCAATAGTGAAAGGACCAAGGCAGAGACATCTCCAGCTCATCCCCTGTTTGGGTATCAGCCAGCACGTCAACGACTTAAATCTAGAAATAGGTTTCTAAGATCTACAGAGACACTCGCTGGAACACCTCAGCAAGCGAGAGTCCAAAAGTGGCAGGCTCAAACCCAGCACCTCAACCAATGGCTGATACCAAATGAGAGACTCCCTCCTGGGCACACAGAAGACTGGGCGACTTGGAAGGCACTGAACAGACTGTGCTCTGGCACCACAAGATGCAGAGCCAACCTTCAGAAATGGGGCCACAAAGTGGAATCCACGACATGCGAGTGTGGAGAAGAGCAAACCACTGACCACCTGCTGCAATGCACCCTGAGCCCTGCCACATGATGCACAAGGGAGGACCTTCTTGCAGCAACACCAGAAGCACTCCAAGTGGCCAGATACTGGTCAAAGGACATTTAACCAACTACCAAACTCACAAGTTTTGTATTTTGTCTGTTTGTTTGCTTTGTTCTGTTAGAAATGCAATATAATGGACTGGTTGCTCTGACACGACAAATAAATAAACCAATTGTATATGTTTTCCTTGACTTTCTGTGTAATTGTATCTTTCCATGTTCTGTTTCTATTTCTTATATACAAACTGTGTAAACTTCCTTATAGAATGTAACAAAGATGTAGCCCGGGAACCGTCACCTTCCCACAACCCTGCTGACATAGCTTTCAGTGAGAACAAGAAAGGTTGGGCAAATCCCTCTGGCTATTTCCCAGGCCATAATAATAATAATAATTCCAAGGGTTCCTTGAAGGCTTCCCTTGAACAGCTCCAGATGCTGTAATAACAATAATAATAGTAATAGTAATAATACTAATAATATGTTCCCAAGAGTTACTTGAAGGCTTCTTTTGGGCAGCTTCAGATGCTGTAATAATAATAATAATAATAATAATAATAATAATTCCCAAGAGTTCCTTGAAGGCTTCTTTTGGGCAGCTTCAGATGCTGTAATAACAATAATAATAGTAATAGTAATAATACTAATAATATGTTCCCAAGAGTTACTTGAAGGCTTCTTTTGGGCAGCTTCAGATGCTGTAATAATAATAATAATAATAATAATAATAATAATAATAATAATTCTCAAGGGTTCCTGGAAGGCTTCTTTTGGGCAGCTTCAGATGCTGTAATAATAATAATAATAATAATAATAATAATAATAATAATAATAATAATAATTCTCAAGGGTTCCTTGAAGGCTTCCCTTGAACAGCTCCAGATGCTGTAATAACAATAATAATAGTAATAGTAATAATACTAATAGTATGTTCCCAAGAGTTACTTGAAGGCTTCTTTTGGGCAGCTTCAGATGCTGTAATAATAATAATAATAATAATAATAATAATAATAATAATAATAATAATTCCCAAGGGTTCCTGGAAGGCTTCTTTTGGGCAGCTTCAGATGCTGTAATAATAATAATAATAATAATAATAATAATAATAATAATAATAATAATAATTCTCAAGGGTTCCTTGAAGGCTTCCCTTGAACAGCTCCAGATGCTGTAATAACAATAATAATAGTAATAGTAATAATACTAATAATATGTTCCCAAGAGTTACTTGAAGGCTTCTTTTGGGCAGCTTCAGATGCTGTAATAATAATAATAATAATAATAATAATAATAATAATAATAATAATTCCCAAGGGTTCCTGGAAGGCTTCCCTTGAACAGC
>NW_026847993.1:1583058-1610558 GCF_025583915.1 Anolis sagrei ordinatus | reverse complement strand
CCCCAGTGTGCCAATCACCACTGCAACCATTATTATTATTATTATTATTATTATTATTATTATTATTATTATGCAGGCCTGTCAAACCGAAGGTTACCAAAACATCTGTTTATTATTATTAGACACACAACAAGACAGATGGTAATTTTGTCCGTGCTGATTGTTTTTAAGTGCTGGCCAAGGTCTTGAGGCGCTGCACCCAGTGTGCCAATCACCACAGGAATAATAATAATAATAATAATAATAATAATAATAATAATAATTATTATTATTATTATTATTATGCAGTCCTACCAAACTGAAGGTTACCAAAACATGTGTATATATCTTCTCTATATAGATCTATATGTATGCCTGTTTGGTGAGAATGCGGTGCTCCAAGTTAGTTCTGAATTGGGAGGATATGCTGGTCTATATTGGGGCCTTTTGGCATCAATGAAGGGGAATGGAAAGGACCCTTTGGAGACGGTGCTGCCTGCTCTCCGCTTGCGTTTGTGTCTCACCAAGGAGGCTGCAAAGAGTGACATATTTATATACGTGCACGCAGCCATAGCTTTCCCTCTATTATTAATGCAGATGTTCCTCTACATGCAAACCCCAAGAACTATGGTCTGGCCTCCTCTTCCCAGCCCAGAAGACAAGGCTTCGTTGAGGTAACTGTTTGTTACCAGAGAATTCTCATGAAAGGGAACATGAAAACAGCTCGGCACCTGGCCCAGTTGCAGAAATCTATTATTATTATTATTATTATTATTATTATTATTATTATTATTATTCACACTTCTATGCGGCCACTCCCCTGGGGCTCGGAGTGCCTTACAAGAATGGCTAAAATCTAACAAAATTTTAAAACAATTTAAAAACAATTTAGAAACAGCAATATCAAAGATCAAAAGCCTGTTGAAACATATATGTCTTCCATGCCCTGCGGAAAGCTGGTAAGTCCCGCAAGGCACGGACTTCAGGTGGCAGAGTGTTCCAGAGCGATGGTGCCACTGCTGCGAAGGCTCTGCGTCTGGTTGCTGTTAGGCGCAAGGTCTCGACACTGGGAATTTTCAACATATCTTGGTCCTCAGAACGGAGGGATCTCTGGGGTTGGGAGGGGGTGAGGGGGTCCCTCAGGTACATCGGCCCCAGACCATGCAAGGCCTTCAAGGTGAGTCCCATCCCTTTGAAAGTGATCCGGGGCTCAATTGGTAAGATTGGGGTGATGTGGCATCTCATCGTAATTCCCGCAAGAAGCCGAGCAGCTGCGTTTTGTACCAGCTTGAGCTTCCGGATCACCGACAGAGGAAGGCCAACGTAGAGGGCGTGACAGTAGTCCAGTCTTGAGATGACCATGGCCTGGATCACCGTAGCGAGGTCGTCCCTGGACAGGGAGGGGGTCAGCCGTCTAGCCTGCCGCAGGTGGAAGAAAGAAGGCGGTTCTGCTCACGGCGGAGAGAGACCTGGGCCTCCATCCTCAGCAGAGGGTCCAAAAGGACTCCCAGACTCTTGACCAACGAGGACGGGCGTAGCGCCTCGCCAACCAGGGTAGGCAGCTGGATGTCCCCACTGCCCGGTCGACCCAGCCATAGGATCTCCGTCTTTGCTGGATTCACCCTCAACCTGCTGGCACGCAGCCATCCAGTCACGGCCTCGAGGCACTGATGGAAATAATCGGGTACAGAGTCCGGTCACCTTCCATCTTCAGCACCAGCTGAGTGTCATTGGCGTACGGGTAACACTCCAGCCCAAAACCTCAGACCAGCTGAGCAAGTGGTCGCATAGAGATGTTAAACAAGAGAGGGGAGAGAATGGCCCCCTGAGGAGGAACCCCACAAGAGAGAGAGGGGGGGGGACCTCTCAGAGACCAGGCCTCCCCTCTCCACTCCACTTGATGCAGAAGATCCCTGTTCATAGTATAGTTTCCCATGAGAATGTCCCTGAGGGGTGTGGGGGTGATGGTGTGCTCTCTGAATTATTACCAGAGAGTTCCCATGATAGGGAACATGAAAACAGCTTGGCACCTGGACCAGCTGCAGAAATCAATTAGAGATAGACGGGAGGAGATCAGTCAAAAAAGGAGAGCCAAACAATGGCTTCGGTGTTCTGTCAGGCTCCAAGAGAAAGAGATAAGAGATTCCTAGCTAAAGCAAAACAAGTTTTTGAGTGCTAGAGATAAAACTAACGAGAAGATAAAAGTCCCAAGTACAGGATATGTAGTCAGATGAAGCATCGTTTGGAATCAAGTCAAGTTCTCATCCTTGTTCATGGAAGCTTTGCTTGGAAAATTCATGTTTTAAGTACGTTTGTTTCATGGTTTTGATCTATTCTACTATATTCATGCCTTGGATTCATGTTTCCTGATTTCTTACATTTTTGTGGAAAGTTTTGACTTTGTATTGTCGAAGGCTTTCATGGCCGGAATCACTGGGTTGTTGTAGGTTTTTTCAGGCTATATGGCCATGGTCTAGAGGCATTCTCTCCTGACGTTTTGCCTGCATCTATGGCAAGCATCCTCACTACCTCTGAGGATGCTTGCCATAGATGCAGGCAAAACGTCAGGAGAGAATGCTTCGAGAACATAACCAGACAGCCCAAAAAAACCCACAACAACCCGATAGGTATATATATAGATGATAGATCATAAATAAATAATAGATAGGTGGATGTTTAATAGACCTACAACAACCCAGTTTTGACTTTGTTTTTATGGACTTTGCTAGACTATTACCCTGGACTACTTTGCTCCGGATTATCTTCCTACCTAATTGGATTAACCTTTTTCTTTAAATATAAAATACAATAATCATAATAATCATTAGTAATCATTTGTACGTGTATCTATTGTATTTACTTAACACCTCCCAACAAAGGATTCCTTCTGACAGGAAGCAGCCAGGCTTTGAAACTGCAAAGCTATTCAATGGTAATCAAGGTGGCCAATGGCAACATTCCCACTTGCCTCCAATAGACAAGAGTTCTTTCTCCCACCCTGGACATTATATACACACACACACACACACACACACACACATATATATATATATATATAACTTGCCTAGTTTCCAACAGACCCCTCAACCTCTGAGGATGCCTATCATAGATCCAGGTGAAACATCAGGAGAGAATGCTTCTGGAACATGTCCAGGCAGCCCAGAAAATTCACAGCAACCTAGTGGTTTCGGCCATGAAAGCCTTTGGCAACACAGTAATAATCTTATTAAATATTAATAATCAATACTATTAGATGCATTATAAAATATAATAATCATTAATAATAATTTGTAGGTGTATCTTACATATTTACTTAACACCTCCCAACAAAGGATTCCCCCTGGCAGGAAGCAGCCAGGCTTTGAAGCTGCAAAGCTATTCAATGGTAATCAAGGTGGCCAATGGCAACATTCCCACTTGCCTCCAATAGGCTAGAGTTCTTTCTCCCACCCTGGACATTATTCCATATATAGAAAGAAGCATGGAAGCAAAGAGTGAAGGAAGGAAAATGGTAGAGAAGGAAGAAAGGAGAGAAAGAAGAAGGAAAAGAAAATGGGGTAAGGAAAGAAAGAGGTAGAGAAGGAAAGAGAGAAGGAAAGAAAATAAGGGAAAGAAGAAAAGAGGGAGTGAAAGAAGAAGGGAAAAAAGGAGAGAAAGAGGGAAGGAAAGAGAGAAGGAAGGATAGAAGCAAAAAGTGAAGGAAGGAAGGAAGGAAAGAGGTAGAGAAAGAAGGAAGGAAGGAAGGAAGGAAGGAAGGAAGGAAGGAAGGAAAGAAGGAGAGAAAGAGGGAGGGAAGGAAGGAAGGAAAGAGGTAGAGAAAGAAGGAAGGAAGGAAGGAAGGAAGGAAGGAAGGAAGGAAGGAAGGAAGGAAGGAAGGAAGGAAGGAAAAGAAGGAGAGAAAGAGGGAAGATTGGGGAGGGAGGAAGGAAGAGAAAGAAGGAAGGAAAGGAAGGAAGGAAGGAAGGAAGGAAGGAAGGAAGGAAGGAAGGAAGGAAGGAAGGAAGGAAGGACGGAAGGAAGGAAGGAAGGAAAGAAGGAGAGAAAGAGGGAGGGAAGGAAGGAAGGAAAGAGAGAAGGAAGGATGGAAGCAAAAAGCGAAGGAAGTAAGAAAAGAGGTAGCAAAGGAAGGAGAGAAGGAAAGAAAATAAGGGAAAGAAGAAAAGAGGGAGCAAAAGAAGGAGGGAAAGAAGGAAAGAAAGAGGGAAGGAAGGAAAGAGAGAAAGAAGGATGGAAGCAAAAAGCAAAGGAAGGAAGGAAGAAAGGACGGAAGGAGAGAAAGAGGAAGGAAGGAGAGAGAGAAGGAAGGATGGAAGTAAAAAGCGATGGAAGGGAGGAAAGATGTAGAGAAGGAAGGAAAGAAGGAAAGAAGTAGGGAAAGAAGGAGAGAAAGGGGGAGGGAAGGAAGAAAGGAAAGAGAGAAGGATGGAAGCAAAAAGCGAAGGAAGGAAAAAGGTAGAGAAGGAAGGAAGGAGAGGAAGAGGAAGAAAGGAGAGAGAGAAGGAAGGATGGAAGTAAAAAGCGAAAGAAGCAAGGAAAGAGGTAGAGAAGGAAGGAAGGAAGGAAGGAAGGAAGGAAGGAAGGAAGGAGGAAGGAAAGAAGGGGGAAAGAAGGGGGAAAGAAGGAGAGAAAGAGGGAAGGAAGCAAGGAAGGAAAGAGAGAAGGAAGGATGGAAGCAAAAAGCGAAGGAAGGAAGGAAAGATGTAGAGAAGGAAAGAAGGAGGGAAAGAACGAGAGAAACAGGGAGGGAAACTTGGCCACAGCAACTTGGGGCGGGTACAGCTGTATGTATGTATGTATATGTATATGTATATGTATGTATGTATGTATATCCCTTGGCTAGTTTCCACCAGACCCCTCAATCTTTGAGGATGCCTGCCACAGATGTGGGCAAAACATCAGGAGAGAATGCTGCATGGCCAGAGAAGCCCAGAAAACTCCCAGCAACCCAAGGGGACCTTTCTTTGAGCCACTCCCAAGCATGAAATAAGTCAAGAGGGGCAAGCTTTGGGGTCTCCTTCGAGAGAAAGCTTGACCAATGCTTGGGAGCCGGGGGGGGGGGGGGGGGGTTGGTCTGGATGTCCTCTGGTGGCCCCACCTTCCCTCCCTCTTTCCCTCGTTGGCCTGAGAGGTGTGTCCAAATTGGGTGTCAATTCGCCCAGTGGTTTTTGAGTTATGTTAATCCCACAAACAAACATTACATTTTTATTTTTATTTTTATTATTTTATTTTATTTTATTTTATTTTTATTTGTTATTTATATTTATATTTATTATTTTTATTGATATATCCCTTGCCTAGTTTTCACCAGACCCCTCGACCTCTGAGGATGCCTGCCACAGATGTGGGCGAAACGTCAAGAGAGAATGCTACATGTCCAGAGACGCCCAGAAAACTCCCAGCAGCCCAAGAAGACCTTTCTTTGAGCCACTCCCAAGCATGAAATAGGTCAAGAGGGGCAACATTTGGGGTCTCCTCCGAGAGAACGCTTGACCAATGCTTGGGAGCCGGGGGGGGGGGGGGGGGGGGGGGGGGGTCTGGATGACCTCTGGTGGCCCCGTCTTCCCTCCCTCTTTCCCTCGTTGGCCTGAGAGGTGCCTTGTGTCCAAATTGGGTGTCAATTCACCCAGTGGTTTTTGAGTTATGTTAATCCCACAAACAAACAAACAAAAACAAACATTACATTTTCATTTTCATTTTCATTTATTATTTATTTTAAGTTTATTATTTATTATTTATTATTTTGTATTATTTTTATATATTTTTATTTGTATTTATTTATTTATTTTTATTTGTATATTTTTATTTTTTATATATTTTTATTTATTTGTTTGTTTGTTCGTTTATTTTTAATTTGTATTCATTTATTTTTATTTTTATTTATTTTTTATATTTTATATTTTATATTTTTATTATTTTTATATTTTTATTTTTATTACTTATTTATTTATTTATTTATTTATTATTTTTATTTGTATATTTTTATTTTTATATATTTTTATTTTATTTTATTTTTAATTTTGTATTTATTTTATTTTATTTTATTTTATTTATTATTTGTATTTATTTTATTTTATTTTATTTATTATTTGTATTTATTTAGATTTAATTTAATTTAATTTAATTTAATTTACTTTAATTTTATTTTATTTTATTTTATTTTATTTTATTTTATTTTATTTTATTTCATTTTATTTCATTTCATTTTATTTTTTATTTGTATTTATTTAGATTTAATTTAATTTAATTTAATTTAATTTAATTTAATTTAATTTAATTTAATTTTATTTTATTTTATTTTATTTTATTTTATTTTATTTTATTTTATTTTATTTTATTTTATTTTTTATAGATATATCCCTTGTCTAGTTTCCACCAGACCCCTCAACCTTTGAGGATGTGGGCGAAACATCAGGAGAGAATGCTACATGGTTATTTTATTTTATTTTTTATAGGTATATCCCTTGTCTAGTTTCCACCAGACCCCTCAACCTTTGAGGATGTGGGCGAAACATCAGGAGGGAATGCTACATGGCCAGGGAAGCCCAGAAAACTCCCAGCAACCCAAGAAGACCTTTCTTTGAGCCCCTCCCAAGCATGAAAGAGGTCAAGAGGGGCAAGCTTTGGGGTCTCCTTCAAGAGAGAAAGCTTGACCAATGCTTGGGAGCTGGGGGTGGGTGGGTCTGGATGTCCTCTGGTGTCCCCGCCTTCCCTCCCTCCCTCCCTCTCTTTCCGGCTCCTCCCTTGGGCCCCTCCCTCTGAGCAGAGCCATAAAGCCAGAGGCAGAGAGAGCGAGGAGCGGCGAAGAGGGAGAGTTGGAAGTGGACAGCGCCTGGTGCTGAAAGGAGGAAGCAAGCAAGGCTGGCAGTGGACAGCGCCTGGTGCTGAAGCAAGCGAGGAAGCAAGCAAGGAAGCAAAGAAGGAAGGAAGGAAGGAAGGAAGGGTCCCCCACTCGCGTTGCCCTACAATGGCCGGGAAGAGGGCACCCCACCAGCAGCAGCCGCCTTACCTGCACCTGGCCGAGGTCACCGCCTCCCAGTTCCTGGACATCTGGAAGCACTTCGACGCCGATGGTCAGTACCAACCAAGGGGAAAGGAAGGGTCACCTCAAAGGGAAGGGAGGGCACCCCAGAGGGCATCCACTCCAACCCCCTTTAGAACAACAATCATAGAAGAAAACTTTGTATTGAATTGGAAGAGACCTTGTGGGTCTCTTCGGCCAAGAAGCAGGAAAATTGCAATCAGAGCACTCCCGACAGATGGCCATGCAGCCTCTGCTTCAAAGCCTCCACCACACTCCAGGGCAGAGAGTTCCATTGCTGAACAGCTCTCTCTCACAGTCAGGAAGTTGTATTGTCGAAAGCTTTCATCACTGGGATTGTTGTGGGTTTTTCAGGCTGTATGGGTATGTTCTCGAAGCATTCTCTCCTGACGTTTCGCCTGCATCTATGGCATGCTCTGGGGCAGAGAGTTCCACTGCTGAACAGCTCTCTCTCACAGTCAGGAAGTTGTATTGTCGAAAGCTTTCATCACTGGGATTGTTGTGGGTTTTTCAGGCTGTATGGGTATGTTCTCGAAGCATTCTCTTCTGACGTTTCGCCTGCATCTATGGCATGCTCTGGGGCAGAGAGTTCCACTGCTGAACAGCTCTCTCTCACAGTCAGGAAGTTGTATTGTCGAAAGCTTTCATCACTGGGATTGTTGTGGGTTTTTCAGGCTGTATGGGTATGTTCTCGAAGCATTCTCTCCTGACGTTTCGCCTGCATCTATGGCATGCTCTGGGGCAGAGAGTTCCACTGCTGAACAGCTCTCTCTCACAGTCAGGAATTTGTATTGTCGAAGGGTTTCATCACTGGGTTGTTGTAGGATTTTTGGGCTATATAGCTATGTTCTCGAAGCATTCTCTCCTGACGTTTTGCCTGCATCTATGGCAAGCATCCTCAGAGGTTGGGAGGTCTGTCTATCATCCATCTATCTATTATTGATTTATGATCTATCATCTATATATATCTATCAGGTTGTTGTGGGTTTTTCGGGCTGTCTGGCCATGTTCTCGAAGCATTATCTCCTGACGTTTCGCCTACATCTATGGCAAGCTTCCTCAGAGGTTGTGAGGTCTATCATTCATCTATCTATTATTTATCTATGATCTATCATCTATATATCATCTATGTATATATCTATCCAGTTGTTGTAGGTTTTTGGGGCTGTCTGGCCATGTTCTTGAAGCATTCTCTCCTGACGTTTCACCTGCAGCTATGGCATGCTCCGGGGCAGAGAGTTCCACTGCTGAACAGCTCTCTCTCACAGTCAGGAAGTTGTAATGTCAAAGTTTTTCATCACTGAAATTGTTGTGGGTTTTTCGTGCTGTATGGGTATTTTCTCAAAGCATTCTCTCCTGACGTTTCGCCTCCATCTATGGCAAGCATCCTCAGAGGGTTGTGAGGTCTATCTACCATCTATCTATTTATTATTTATCTATTATTTATTTATGATCTATCATCTATATATCACCTATCTATATATCTATCGGGTTGTCTAGCCATGTTCTTGAAGCATTCTCTCCTGACGTTTCGCCTGCATCTATGGCAAGCATCCTCAGAGGGTTGTGAGGTCTATCTATCATCCATCTATCTATTATTGATTTATGATCTATCACCTATATATCACCTATCTATATATCTATCGGGTTGTCTGGTCATGTTCTTGAAGCATTCTCTCCTGACGTTTCGCCTGCATCTATGGCAAGCATCCTCAGAGATTGGGAGGTCTATTAAACATCCACCTATCTATTATTTATTTATGATCTATCATCTATATATATACCTATCGGGTTGTTGTGGGTTTTTTTGGGCTGTCTGGCTATGTTCTCGAAGCATTCTCTCCTGACGTTTTGCCTGCATCTATGGCAAGCATCCTCAGAGGTTGGGAGGTCTAGCTATCATCCATCAATCTATTATTTATTTATGATCTATCATCTATATATCATCTATTTATATATCTATCGGGTTGTTGTAGGTTTTGGGGGCTGTCTGGCCATGTTCTCGAAGCATTCCCTCCTGACGTTTCGCCTGCATCTATGGCAAGCATCCTCAGAGGTTGGGAGGTCTCTCTATCTTCCATCGGGAAGGGACCCCAAAGGCCATCCAGTCCAACCCTCTTCTGCCTTCATGCAGGAGAAGCACAATCAAATCCATCCCAACAGATGGTCATCCAGCCTCTGCTTAATAATAATAATAATAATAATAATAATAATAATAATAATATAGATTTGGAAGGGACCCCAAAGGCCATTCAGTCCAACACCCTTCTGCCTTCATGCAGGAGAAGCACAATCAAATCCTTCCCAACAGATGGTCATCCAGCCTCTGCTTAATAATAATAATAATAATAATAATAATAATATAGATTTGGAAGGGACCCCAAAGGCCATCCAGTCCAACCCTCTTCTGCCTTCATGCAGAAGCACAATCAAATCCCTCCCGACAGATGGTCATCCAGCCTCTGCTTCATAATAATAATAATAATGATAATAATGATAATAATAATGATAATGATAATAATAATAGAATATAGATTTGGAAGGGACCCCAAAGGCCATTCAGTCCAACCCTCTTCTGCCTTCATGCAGGAGAAGCACAATCAAATCCCTCCTGACAGATGGTCATCCAGCCTCTGTTTCATAATAATAACAATTAATAATAATAATAATAATAATAATAATAATAATAATGATAATGATGATGATGATAATAATAATAGAATA
Organism: Anolis sagrei ordinatus; assembly: GCF_025583915.1. Classification (NCBI taxonomy): domain Eukaryota; kingdom Metazoa; phylum Chordata; class Lepidosauria; order Squamata; family Anolidae; genus Anolis; species Anolis sagrei. The sequence continues at coordinate 1,600,816 of NW_026847993.1, read as the reverse complement.
TAGATTTGGAAGGGACCCCAAAGGCCATTCAGTCCAACCCCTTCTGTCATAAAGAAAAAACACAATCTAATCCTCCTCAACAGATGACCATCAAAGCAAGTGTGTGTGTGTGTGTGTGTGTGTGTGTGCATCCCCTGGACCTTTCAGCTTCTTTTGACCCCATTGACCGTGGTGTCCTTCTGCGCCGATTCTCTGAGATGGGACATGAGGACACTGCATTGCAGTGGAAATACATATAGTATTATAGGTTTGGAGGAGGCCCCCAAAGGCCATCCAGTCCCTCCGTGTTCTTAACTAGGAGTCGTTTTTAAGTTAGATAGTTGTAACTCGGGGCTGGCTGTATGTCGATGTCTATATCTATATATGAGATAGATGTGTCATAGATTTAGAAGGGGACGCCAAAGCCCATCCAGTCCAGCCTTGTTCTTAACTAAGAGTTGTGTGTAAGTTGGATGTTTGTAACGCAGGGCAGCCTGTGTGTGTGTGTGTGTGTATGATTCCTTTTACTTCCTGTTGTCTCACCCCCATTCTTAACTAGAAGTCGTTTGAAGTCAGATGTTTGTAACACAGGGCTGGCTGTATGTATATATCTCTATCTCTATCTCTTTCTATCTCCATCTCTATCTCTATATCTCCATCTCCACCTCTACCTTTACCTTTACCTCTTTCTATCTCCATCTCCATCTCCATCTCTCTCGATCTCTATCTCTATTTCTGTCTTTATTTCTACTTCTACCTCTATCTCCCTCTCCCTCTACCTCTACCTCTTTCTAGCTCCATCTCCCTCTCCACCTCCACCTCCACCTCCACCTCCACCTTTACCTCTTTCTATCTCCATCTCCATCGCCATCGCCATCGCCATCGCCATCACCATCTCCACCTCCACCTCCATCTCCTCCACCACCACCACCACCTCCACCTCCACCTCCACCTCCACCTCTACCTCTATCTCTTTCTATCTCCATCTCCATCTCCCTCTCCCTCTATCTCTATTTCTATCTCTATCTCTATTGCCACCACCATCACCATCTCCACCTCCACCTCCACCTCTATCTCTTTCTATCTCCATCTCTATCTCCATCTCCATGTCTATATCTCTATCTCTATCTCTACCTCTATCTCTTTCTAGCTCTATCTCCCTCTCCCTCTCCACCTCCACCTCTTTCTATCGCCATCTCTATCGCCACCACCATCACCATCTCTACCTCCACCTCCACCTCCACCTCTACCTCTTTCTATCGCCATCTCTATTGCCACCACCATCACCATCTCTACCTCCACCTCCACCTCCACCTCCACCTCCACCTCCACCTCTATCTCTTTCTATCTCCATCTCCATCTCCATCTCCCTCTCCCTCTCCCTCTATCYCTATCTCTTTCTAGCTCCATCTCCCTCTCCACCTCCACCTCCACCTCTACCTCTTTCTATCTCCATCACCATCGCCATCACCATCTCCACCTCCACCACCTCCACCTCCACCTCCACCTCCACCTCCACCTCTATCTCTTTCTATCTCCATCTCTATCTCCATCTCCATGTCTATATCTCTGTCTCTATCTCTACCTCTATCTCTTTCTAGCTCTATCTCCCTCTCCCTCTCCACCTCCACCTCCACCTCTTTCTATCGCCATCTCTATCACCACCACCATCACCATCTCTACCTCCACCTCCACCTCCACCTCTACCTCTTTCTATCGCCATCTCTATTGCCACCACCATCTCTACCTCCACCTCCACCTCCACCTCCACCTCCACCTCTATCTCTTTCTATCTCCATCTCTATCTCCATCTCCATGTCTATATCTCTATCTCTATCTCTATCTCTATCTCTACCTCTACCTCTTTTAGCTCCATCTCCATCTCCACCTCCACCTCCACCTCTACCTCTACCTCTTTCTATCTCCATCTCCATCGCCATCGCCATTACCATCTCCACCTCCACCACCACCACCACCACCACCTCCATATCCACCTCCACCTCTATCTCTTTCTATCTCCATGTCTATCTCTATCTCCATCTCCATCTCCTTCTCCTTCTCCATGTCTATCTCTATCTCTACCTCTACCTCTTTCTATCTCCATCTCCACCTCCATCTCCATCTCTGTCTTCCCAAAATGAGATAGATATAGAATCATAGATTTGAAAGGGACCCCAAAGTCCATCCAGTTTAGCCCTGTTCTTAACTAGAACTTGTTTGTAAGTTGGACGTTTGCAACTTGGGGACTGCATGTGTGCATGTGTATCTATATCTATATCTGAGATAGATATAGTATCACAGATTTGGAAGGGACCCCCAAAGGCCATCCAGTCCAGTCCTGTTCTGAAGTAGGAGTCATTTGTAAGTTGGATGTTTGCAACTTGGGAACCTTGGCCTATACAGCATGAATATCCTGGGTTGTGGGGCAGTGGGGGTGGGGGGTGTCCAGTCTTTTTGGTTGCCATGGTATCTCTGACCTTCATTGAAAGCCCCAGATTTCGGTTTCCAAGCAGGCAAAATTTGGACTGTGGCTCCCAGCACGATTTGCCATGTTCTGGGCCAGGCCTTGCCTTCTGCCCGCCGTTGGCCGTGGGTGGCATTTCCCATTGGGACGCATTGGGAAGAAGCCTTGTCTTCCTTGGCATTTACCTGCGAAGGGTTTCATGGGCTGCTGAACCGAGAGGCTGTTTCTGCTACGGCTCTTGAAATATTGATTGGAGCTCTGCATTTTGGCCAAACCGAGTGATTTCCCTTTTTTGCCGGCGTTTTATTCACGGTTGACTTTGCGCACATACACTTTGCATAGACAAATATGAAGACACAATTCTGGCATGCTCAGAATGGGATATGGTTAGACTCCAAGCTGGAGACAGAGGCCACAAGGCCATTTGGTTCCTCAAGAAATGCCCAAAAAGGCCAGAGTTTTGGGGAACCCCCCTCCTCCTCCTCCTCCTCCTCCTCCTCCTCCTCCTTGCCTTCCCCTTTCTTGCCTCCTGAACATTCTCAGCCTCCTTTGGGAGCGCAGCCCCATCCAAGCATCCCTTAATTACATCTTAAAACATTTACTCGTTGCCCTTAATCAAAAATTGATTCCTGGGGTTGTGTGGAGCGCAGCCCTCGAAAGGCTTGGAGTCGTTCTCCCCCTGCCGTCCCCCCCCCCCCCAAAATCCAAATAAATGGGCAGGAATGGCTCTCTGCCTTGGAAATGAATTATCTTCCAGAATTTCCATTTCTGATCCAAACGAAATGCAATGCCGTCATACTATTGCTTTTTCCCTCCATCTCTGCTCTTCCTTGGTCTTCACCGTGGGCTTCCCATTCCTTCAGCTTACTCTAAACATGGATAGAATCTATCTACTCTAAACTGTGATATCTATCTATCTAGTCTAAACTCTATCTATCCATCTATCTATCTATCTATCTATCTATCTATCTATCTTAAACATCTATGATGTCTATCTACTCCAAACTATGATATCTATCTATCTATCTATCTATCTATCTATCTATCTATCTATCTATCTATCTATCCATCTATCTATCTCCTAAACTATGATATCTATCTATCTACTCTAAATATCTATGATGTCTATCTACTCTAAACTCTATATCTCATCATCATCATCATCATCATCATCATTAAATAACTTATTAATCGCCCTCCATCCGAGAATGCTCTAGGCGATTTACAGCTAAATTACAAAAGATAAAATGCATACATACAAAAATTAAAAATCAACAGAGATCGAATGCTCTAGAGAAAAGCCAGGTCTTAAGTGCGAGAGTAAAAGGCCCTCAGTCACGCATGGCTCTCATGTAGGGCGGCAAGGAATCCCACAAGGCAGGGGCAGAAAGAGAGAAAGCCCTGCGCCTGGTCCTATCTATCTATGATATCTAACTATCTATCTATCTCTATCTATCTATCTATCTATCTATCTATCTATCTATCTATCTATCCTAAACATCTATGATGTCTATCTACTCTAAACTATGATATCTATCTATCTATCTATCTATCTATCTATCCTAAACATCTATGGTGTCTAGTTACTCTAAGCTATGATATCTATCTATCTATCTATCTATCTATCTATCTATCTATCTATCTATCTATCTATCCTAAACTATATCTATCTATCTATCCTAAACATCTATGATGTCTATCTACTCTAAACTATGATATCTATCTATCTACTCTAAAAATCTATGGTGTCTATCTACTCTAAACTATGATATCTATCTATCTATCCTAAACATCTATGGTGTCTATCTACTCTAAACTATGATATCTATCTATCTATCCTAAACTTCTATGTTGTCTAGCTACTCTAAGCTATGATATCTATCTATCTATCTATCTATCTATCTATCTACTCTAAACTCTATCTATCTATCTATCTATCTATCTATCTATCTATCTATCTATCTATTGGCCTCTATGATACCTATCTACTCTAAACTATGACATCTATCTATCTACTCTAAACATCTATGATGTCTATCTACTCTAAACTATGATATCTATCTATCTATCTATCTATCTATCCTAAACTATCTATCTATCTATCCTAAACATCTATGATGTCTATCTACTCTAAACTATGATATCTATCTATCTACTCTAAACATCTATGGTGTCTATCTACTCTAAACTATGATGTCTATCTGTCTATCTATCTATCTATCTATCTATCTATCTATCTATCTATCCTAAACTATCTATCTATCCTAAACATCTATGATGTCTATCTACTCTAAACTATGATATCTATCTATCTACTCTAAACATCTATGGTGTCTATCTACTCTAAACTATGATGTCTATCTATCTATCTATCTATCTATCTATCTATCTATCTATCCTAAACTATCTATCTATCCTAAACATCTATGATGTCTATCTACTCTAAACTATGATATCTATCTATCTACTCTAAACATCTATGGTGTCTATCTACTCTAAACTATGATATCTATCTATCTACTCTAAAAATCTATGGTGTCTATCTACTCTAAACTATGATATCTATCTATCTATCCTAAACATCTATGGTGTCTATCTACTCTAAACTATGATATCTATCTATCTATCTATCTATCTATCTATCTATCTATCTATCTATCTATCCTAAACTATCTATCTACTCTAAACATCTATGATGTCTATCTACTCTAAACTATGATATCTATCTATCTATCCTAAACATCTATGGTGTCTATCTACTCTAAACTATGATATCTATCTATCTATCTATCTATCCTAAACTTCTATGTTGTCTAGCTACTCTAAGCTATGATATCTATCTATCTATCTATCTATCTATCTATCTACTCTAAACTCTATCTATCTATCTATTGGCCTCTATGATACCTATCTTCTCTAAACTATGACATCTTTCTATCTACTCTAAACATCTATGATGTCTATCTACTCTAAACTATGATATCTATCTATCTATCTATCTATCTATCTATCCTATTTATTTATTTATTTATTTATTTATTTATTTGCTGCATTTATTGACCGCCGCTCTCAGCCCTAGGGCGACTCGCGGCGGTGTACAACATATCAAGACAATTTACAATCAACATATCACTAATACACACTAAAATCCACATATTACTAATACACACTAATAAATTACACTAAATAATCCGCTTCGTCTTATCGTGGAATCATAGCCAATCTCATAGTCCATATACCGTTCCAGTTGTCATTACCAATTAATGTAGCTCTCAATTAAATGCCTTCTCAAATAGCCATGTCTTTAGGCTCTTACGGAAAGACATAAGGGAGGGCGCCTGTCTGATGTCAACAGGGAGGGTGTTCCACAGCCGGGGGGCCACCACCGAGAAGGCCCTCTCTCTCGTCCCCGCCAGACGTGCCTGTGAGGCAGGCGGGATCGAGAGAAGGGCCTCCCCAGATGATCTCAAGGCCCTCGTGGGCTCATAGGCCGAGATGCGGTCCGAAAGGTATTTTGGGCCGGAACCGTTTAGGGCGTTGTAGGATAACACCAGCACCTTAAATTGGGCCCGGTAGCAAATCGGCAGCCAGTGGAGCTGGAACAACAAGGGCGTTGTGTGCTCCCTGCGTCCTGCTCCTGTTAGCAACATGGCTGCCGCACGTTGAACCAGTTGGAGCTTCCGGGCCATCTTCAAGGGCAGCCCCACGTAGAGAGCGTTGCAGTAGTCAAGGCGGGATGTGACCAGAGCATGCACCACCGTGGCCAAGTCAGACTTCCCAAGGTACGGGCGCAGCTGGCGCACGAGCCTAAGCTGTGCGAATGCTCCCCTGGTCACCGCTGAAACCTGGGGATCCAGGCTCAATGATGAATCCAGGGTCACACCCAAGCTGTGAACCTGCGCCTTCAAGGGGAGTGCGACCCCGTCCAGCACAGGCTGTAACCCTATACCCTGTTCGGCCTTGCGACTGACCAGGAGTACCTCTGTCTTGTCTGGATTTAATTTCAGTTTGTTCGCCCTCATCCAGACCATTACAGCGGCCAGGCACCGGTTCAGGACCTCGACAGCCTCCTTAGTAGCAGGTGGAAAGGAGTGACAGAGTTGGACATCATCTGCGTACAGATGACACCGCACCCCGAAACTCCGGATGATCCCACCCAGCGGCTTCATGTAGATATTAAACAGCATGGGGGACAGTATAGAGCCCTGTGGAACCCCACAGGTCAAAGGCTGTGGTGTTGAACAGGAGTCCCCCAATAACACCTTCTGGGTACGGCCCTCCAGAAATGACTGGAGCCACTGCAAAGCAGTGCCCCCAGGCCCATTTCCGCAAGGCGCCCCAGAAGGATACCGTGGTCGACGGTATCGAAGGCCGCTGAGAGGTCCAGGAGCACCAACAGGGACACACTCCCCCTGTCTAGCTCCCGGCGCAGATCATCCACTAAGGCGACCAAGACCGTCTCGGTTCCATGTCCCAGTCTGAAACCAGACTGTGCCGGATCCAGAATATCCGTGTCTCTCAAGAATACCTGGAGTTGTGAGGCCACCACGCTTTCCATGACTTTGCCCAAAAAGGGGAGATTGGAAACAGGCCGAAAGTTGTCAAATTGGGGTCCAGTGATGGTTTCTTCAACAGCGGTTTTATAATAGCTTGCTTTAAGCTCGCTGGAATCTTGCCTTCCCGAAGGGAGGCGTTAACCACCACCGTTACCCACTCAGCCAATCCCCCTCTGGCCTCCTTCAGAAGCCAGGATGGGCAGGGGTCTAGGATGGACGTGGGGGGCCTCATTCCTCCAAGTATCTTGTCCACATCCTCGGGTTTCACAAACTGAAAAGAATCCATCAAAATAGGACAAGCAGGTGCTCGTGTCACATCCTCGAGACTGCATTTAACGCGGTGTCCAGCCCAGAACGGATCAAGGCGACTTTGTCTGCAAAGAACCGAGCAAATGCTTCACAGCGCGTGACTGAATTGTCAGGGCTCCCGCCAGAAGTGGCGGGAGTTAAAAGACCTCTGACAATCCGAAACAACTCCGCCGGACGGTTTTTTGCAGACGCAATAGTGGCCGCAAAGAAAGTTTTCTTTGCGGCCTTTATTGCCGCGGCATATGCCCTTAAAAAGGACACAAACCGTGCTCGATTTGACTCGCTTGGGTCCGAACGCCACACGCTCTCTAGTTCCCTCTTCCTTCGCTTCATCACTGCCAGCTCCTCAGTAAACCAAGGAGCTGGTTTAGCTCGGCTACTTGAGAGGGGACGTTCCGGAGCGATCACGTCAATTGCCCTGGCCATCTCCCCATTCCAGAGAGCGACCAAGGCCTCGACGTGGTCACCTACCGAGGAGGCGGGAAAATCCCCAAGAGCCATCAGGAATCCATTCGGATCCATAAGCCTCCTGGGGCGGACCATCTTAATAGGTCCTCCACCTTTGCGGAGGTTAGGGGGTGCAGTGAGCCTAAATCTGATCAGGAAGTGGTCAGTCCATGGCAACGGAGAGATGGACAACTCCTCCACACCGCCACCCTGCTCCCATCCCTGACAGAAAACCAAGTCCAATGTGTGTCCAGCACAGGGTGGGGCCAGATATTTGTTGGGACAGCCCCATAGTTGCCATGGCGGACATGAAGTCCTGAGCCGCTCCTGTGAGGGTCGCCTCGGCATGGACATTGAAGTCTCCCAGCACCAAAAGCCGTTGAGACTCCAATGCCAGGCTCGAGACCACCCGCTAGCTCAGGTAGGGAGACTGTAGTGCAGCGAGGTGGACGGTACACTAGCAGAATCCCTATTCTGTCCCGGTCACCCACCCTCAGGTGGACACATTCAAAATTTGTGGTCTGCGGGATGGGACTCCTGGTCAGATGGATGGAATCTCTATAGACCACTGTGACCCCGCCTCCCCGTCCTCCGGATCTCGGTTGGTGCTGTACGGAGAAGCCTGGAGGACAAAGCTGGGTAAGATTCACGCCTCCAGCTTCATCCAGCCAGGTCTCCGTGATGCACGCCAGATCTGCCCGCTCATCCAGGATTAAATCCTGGATAAAGGTCGTTTTTCCGTTGCCAGATCTGGCGTTCAACAGCACCACCTTCAATCCAGAGGGCCCGCTCACCTGGTTACACCAGTTTACCTTAGGAGACCGATTTGGGGTTATTAATGTAGATAAGCGGTCCGAATTAGGCCGAATTTGAGGTCTCCTTTTTCCGCATCTCCCCTCCCCACCACGACCTCTATGGGGGCCCCTCGGCTAGTGGAACACCTCCCCTCCTCCATGCCGCAGTCCCAAGCTAAGGTCTTTCTGTTTCGCTAGTCGTTTGGTTTGTTGGCCCTTGCCAACTCCCTTGCTTCCCTTTCTCCCCCCTCCCCGCCACATTATTGTTCACAGGCTCCAGCCCACTTCCTTCCTTGCCCTTTCCAGTGGTCACTAATAGCAGGGACAGTACAAATAGGGGGATAGGGAGCCACATGGGTAATAATAGTCCAGGCGGTACTAAGCGTTTCAGCCACTACAGTCAGGGAGTTCGTAAAGTGCAGAGTCTTAAAGTGCAACACAGTCAACAATACATCTGCGTGCCGTTGGGCAGATTCATAAAGTGCAAAGATCTTAAAGTGCAACAATACCCAAATCTGGCTCTCCGCGCTAACTAGGATGCTGCAAAGAGGGTAGGGAAATGGGCGAAAGTGCTAATACAATTTAGCAGCAAGTAGACAGGCGCTTTAAAGTGCTATTACGTTCTTGATACCAATTAACGGCAGAAGGCAAACAAGGAACGTACTATGTTAACAATATGTAAACACACTATTACGAGGTTGTCAGCGATAACAATTAGATCCTAAACTATCTATCTATCTATCCTAAACATCTATGATGTCTATCTACTCTAAACTATGATATCTATCTATCTACTCTAAACATCTATGGTGTCTATCTACTCTAAACTATGATATCTATCTACTCTAAAAATCTATGGTGTCTATCTACTCTAAACTATGATATCTATCTATCTATCTATCTATCTATCTATCTATCTATCCTAAACATCTATGGTGTCTAGCTACTCTAAACTATGATATCTATCTATCTATCCTAAACTTCTATGATGTCTAGCTACCCTAAGCTATGATATCTATCTATCTATCTATCTATCTATCTATCTATCTATCTACTCTAAACTCTATCTATCTATTGGCCTCTATGATACCTATCTACTCTAAACTATGACATCTATCTGTCTACTCTAAACATCTATGATGTCTATCTACTCTAAACTATGATATCTATCTATCTATCTATCTATCTATCTATCTATCTACTCTAAACATCTATGGTGTCTATCTACTCTAAACTATGATATCTATCTATCTATCTATCTACTCTAAACATCTATGATGTCTATCTACTCTAAACTATGATATCTATCTATCTATCTATCTATCATCTACTCTAAACATCTATGGTGTCTATCTACTCTAAACTATGTCTTCGTTTACAAATCAAGTCTTCGTTTACAAATCAGAGCTGAAAATAGATTACATCATTCAGAGAGATTACGTGGGAAAGTTGTGAAGGAAATTTACGGGAAACAGAATGATTTCATGGGTGTCTATTAAAAAACAAGTTGTTTACTTTAAGTTCAGTTCAGGCAACACTGCGTTAGAGTGAGAAGCTAAGCCTGAGTTCTGGTGCTCCTGGTTCAAGTCAAGCTTTGATTTTGGATTTTATATATCCTGGAAGTTTCCTATGTTCCTGTTCATGTATTCCTGCTCAAATTTCATTTGTTTTTGCCTTCCTGGTGGTAGACTTATGCCATACCTGTTATTCCTGGTTGTTCCTGGACTTTATCATCTTCATCACCTTTGGATTGTTGTTTGGTTATTGTTGCTAATCTTTTTGGGTTTTATCTTCCTTTCTCGCTCCTGCTTAAGCGGCTGAGGGGGAAAAGGAAGGGGCCTGGGGCCAGGAATTATGGGAGTTGAAGTCCAAAACATCTGGAAGGAGGGCCAAAGTTTGTCCTTGTGTGCTATAGAGCCTTTCTTGCCCATCACTTGGGGGCTGCATGTAGTTCATCCTTACTTACTTACTTACTTACTTACTTACTTACTTGGGTGATCCCTTGTAGTCCGAGGATGATGGTCCTCCAAGTGCAGTGTCCTGGGGGTGGGTCCGTAGGTGGCTGTGGAGCCCTATTCTTGACCTGCATCTTGACAGTGAGGGCATTGGTTTCCAGGTGGAAGGCAGTCCCGGTCGGAGTTGGCTTGATGCGCCTTCCTCTTGGCACGTTTCTCTCTTTCGCCCTCCATTCGTGCCTCTTCAAATTCTGCAGCACTGCTAGTCACAGCTGACCTCCAGCTGGAGCGCTCAAAGGCCAGGGCTTCCCAGTTCTCAGTGCCTATGCCAGAGTTTTTAAGGTTGGCTTTGAGCCCATCTTCCAATCTCTTTTCCTGTCCACCAACATTCCGTTTTCCGTTCTTGAGTTCAGAGTAGAGCAACTGCTTTGGGAGACGGTGGTCAGGCATCCGGACAATGTGGCCGGTCCAGCGGAGTTGATGACGGAGGACCATCGCTTCAATGCTGGTCGTCTTTGCTTCTTCCAGCACGCTGACGGTTGTCCGCCTGTCTTCCAAAGAAATTTGCAGGATTTTCCGGAGGCAGCACTGATGGAATCGTTCCAGGAATTGCATGTGACGCCTGTAGACAGTCCACATTTTGCAGGTGTATAGCAGGGTTGGGAGGACAATAGCTTCATAAACAAGCACCTTGGTATCCCTACGGATGTCCCTCAAACACTCTGTTTCATTTGGAAAAATGCTGCACTTGCAGAGCTCAGGCGGTGTTGTATTTCAGTCTCAATTTTGACTTCTGTAGACAGTCCACGTTTCGCAGGCGTATAGCAGCGTTGAGAAGACAATAGCTTTATAAACAAACCCTTTGGTCTCCCTACGGATGTCCTGGTGCTCAAATACTCTCTGTTTCATTTGGAAAAATGCTGCACTTGCAGAGCTCAGGCAGTGTTGTATTTCAGTGTCAGTGTTGACATCTGTAGACAGTCCACGTCTCGCAGGCGTATAGCAGCGTTGGGAAGACAATCGCTTTATAAACAAACCCCTTGGTCTCCCTATGGATGTCCCGGTGCTCAAACACTCTCTGTTTCATTTGGAAAAATGCTGCACTTGCAGAGATCAGGCGGTGTTGTATTTCAATCTCAATGTTGACTTCTGTAGACAGTCCACGTCTCGCAGGCGTATAGCAGCGTTGGGAAGACAATCGCTTTATAAACAAACCCCTTGGTCTCCCTACGGATGTCCCGGTGCTCAAACACTCTCTGCTTCATTTGGAAAAATGCTGCACTCGCAGAGCTCAGGCGGTGTTGTATTTCAGTGTCAGTGTTGACATCTGTAGACCGTCCACGTTTCGCAGGCGTATAGCAGGGTTGGGAGGACAATAGCTTCCCTCCAGCAAAAGAGAGAGACGCTGGATCACCCTCGCCCCTGTTTTGATTCTATGTGCAAATTGTTGCATCAGGAAAGGGTTAAACCCTCCCCCCCCCCCAAAAAAAAAAAAACCCCAAATGTATTTGTGATCTTCAGAGAATCAGGGCTTCGTTTGATCCAGCAACTGAGCTCATCGCGCTGCCGAGGCACAAACAACCCCAGAAAATGATAGGCTGCTCCCTTGTAATTGGAGCGTGATGGGCCTTCCCGGGGAGAGCCGAGCGGTGATTAATATAATCGTTTTGACAAGGGATCATTATTTGGCCCCGCTTTGGGTTGCATCAGCCCTCGTTGCAGGTGGAAGGGATGGAGGGACCCATCTGCGTCTCCGCCCTCCTTGCCACTCAGGGATCCGGTAATTGCCGGCTTCTCAAACACTTCTCGGCCTGAGAGTTAACCAGAGCCAAGCCAGGGAAGCATGTATTTACACTCCGCAACATGCTTTTTGTTCCTGGGTGATCAGTGCCAATTCTATCATCAAAACATGGGGAAAGTTTAGGCAATTGCACAAACTTTGTTTCTGTGGGAGGGAGGGATGAACATCATCCTGCAACAGCTTTCCAAGGAATCTTTCATTGAGTCTTCAAACCATTTAACTTAGTTTGTGGCACACACCCCCCCCCCCCCCAAAGTTTCTGGAGTAGGACAACTCCTTTCAAAGTAAGGACCGCACCATGAAATATGAAAGAATATTTTCAAACCAGGGTCAGAACCTTTTTTCCTCCCAAATTTTGTTATTGTATTTATTTGTATCCCACTTTGCATCTTGGTTACAAGATAAAAGTGGAATACAAATAAATAAATATAATGCATACTAGCCATCCCCTGCCATGCATTGCTGTGGCCCACTCTGGTGGCCATGAGAGTTCTGTGTGGGAGGTTTGGCCCAATTCTCTCGTTGGTGGGGTTCAGAATGCTCTGTGATTGTAGGTGAACTATAAATTCCAGCAACTACAACTCCCAACGAGGGATTGCCTAAGTTAGTATGTATTGGCACACTGGGTGCAGTGCCTCAAGACCTTAGCCTGCACTTAAATCGACGCTGACAAAAGACCTGCAAAAGACCACCCGACTCAGGTCTGCATGCATTATCCATCAAAACCAGGCCCAAATCCCAGACTCAGGAAGCCAGAAGCGTGCCACTAAAAGCCAAAGTTAATCCAACAGAAGTTTGCGTGAGAAGAGCTACGTTGGACTGACAACCCCTGCTTGTCAGCTACAAGGCTAAATACCTTTTGCGGACATGAACGCATTGCGTTGACCTTTGGCCCCCTTGGCTTCTCGCTTGCTAGCCAAGCGAGTACTTCTCTGGAGCCTTAATTGCAGACGATCTTGTCTGCTCATTAATTCGTTATCTTCAAGGCTATGTAACCCCTTATCTTGGTCCAGCTGGATTGGATCACTGTGTGGAGGAAAAGACGTCTCCACCTGGCCGTGTGGGAATTCAGTCTCGTTATCAGTCTCACTAACATTCCTTTCCCCCTGGGAACTGACTTGCTGATTCTCCTTCAGCAACCCTACCGTCAGCCCTGTCCGAAGCATGTACAGAAATTGGTAACCCATCCTCCTCCTCATCATCATCCTTAAGGAACTCTGGCTCAGAAGGCCAAAAGAGCTCAGCTTCAGACTCAGAGTCAAGCTGAGTCACAACACGCAGTACCTTCACTCACTTCCTGAGACCACTATGAAGTCAATAGGAACTTTAGGAGGGTCGACTCCAAGGGGAGAGGACCCTTAGTTCCCACCAAAGAGGGAACGCTACCTTGGCGAGCCGTCAGAGAAGCCTGATTGCAGCAATTTTATTAATATTAAAAATTGAAATGAGACTCTTGCCAAAGCGAAGAAGAGGCATCGAGGTTTAATGAGCGATTCAGCTGAGACGGATGCAATTGCAGTGATCATTCACATGCAAGCATACCAGTACATTGATCGGAGGCATATCTATAGCAAAATACAGGTTTGAAAGTTTCAAAACTCCCTCCCTCTTCGGCTCCTTAGCCAATCAGGGAGAGGGAGGCGGGACGGAAGAGGGACAATGTGTCCAGAAAGGATGATGACCTTCCACTGTCCTGGATTTCCTGTGCCCGAGGGATCGGCCAGCCAAGGAAACTAGTTATTTTTGTTCTTGTGATGGATCAGTGATTAGGGATAATCATTTGATTCAGGTTTTCCCCTTCCAGGATCAGATCAGGTAAACGGTGAGGTTGAGAAGGATGTTTGTTGTGAAGGAAGGAAATCACAGTCTGATGACCCCCTCCTAAAGTCAAATAGTAACTCCAGGTCCCATTGTTCAGGTGTGAGTTCCAAGTAAATAGGTGTTTTTGTGGTTCCTGATCAGCCTCCCAAAGGGCAAAAGAGTTCATGGCTGGGTCAGACTTGGGAAGGAAATACATAGAAGGAAAGTCTATAGAAATTGTAGGAAATTCATATCCGTCACCCCTTCTCCATCCCACCCACCAGAGAAATTTAATAAAGAAATTATTTTCAAGCAAAGTGAGTCCATAGTTCATTTTGAGGGAAGTCCATGAGCGGGAAAGATGTCCTTGCGAGTCCAAAACATTAGGCAGAGCTGCCACGCTGGGATTGAAGCTGGTCCTTGGGAAACTACAACTCTCGTGAAGGGCAGAAGTCCCAAGATCCAGCCATTCCCCAAAAGCCTCGTGGGGTCCTTATTGTTGTCAGTGCCTTGGCAATGTGACCAAGACTTAACCCTTACTGTGCAGTCTGTTGCCCTTGCCCTTTGCAGAACTATAAGTCACTATCCCTTATTTGGGGGGGGGGGTGCTCGACTTCAACTACAACCCACCCCATTGACTGATCAAGATCGAACTTGGCACACAAAGTCCCCATGACCCTACATCCTATTCTGGTTTGGAGGAGGATTGACCACGAATGATGGGATTTGCATATCGGAGTTAAAGTTCACCTGTACCCCCTAATCCAGCCGACACTGGATCTGGACTAAACTTGGAGCACAGACAAACAATGCCTTTCTCTAATCACCCGGGCAACGCCGGGTCCCCAAGCTAGTAAAGAAGTAAATAAATCACCTCCCAGGCACACTTGGCCCACCCAGGGACACATGAATGGTGAAACATCCAGAAGGGAAAGTCAGTTTCTGAATCCAAACTGCATCATGAATTGATCCTGAACGGCGGGGGGGGGGGGGGGGGGGGGGTTCCGGCTGCCTTTCCATCCAAAGGACAACA
Organism: Anolis sagrei ordinatus; assembly: GCF_025583915.1. Lineage (NCBI taxonomy): Eukaryota > Metazoa > Chordata > Lepidosauria > Squamata > Anolidae > Anolis > Anolis sagrei. The sequence continues at coordinate 1,585,678 of NW_026847993.1, read as the reverse complement.
TGTTCTCCAGTTTGTGACCCAGTGTTTGGTTGCGCGACAAGCCGGAACGAGGTGCAAGGGTACTTGAATGCGACCTAATGTTGATTTATGGGGCTTGCTTTGGAGACAGGCTCCGCTTCTCCCAGAAAGAGTCCCATCCATTACTGGCAAAGCTGTGGCAGTGACAGAGCGGCTCGATTCCACTTTGGTGCAACGCCACGCTTCCTATTATCCTCCTGGCTGCCCTCGCAAATGGGCCACGCTGGCTTCCGGCCCAGGAGGAAGAGCGGTGGCAAGGGCCGGGCTTCCAAAAGTTACATTTCCTGAGTCCTTGATTCTGGGGGATGTGGTCCCAACATTTACATAAATAAAAATGTAATGTTCGTTTGTGGGATTAACATAACTCAGAAAACACTGAGCGAATTGACACCAAATTTGGACACAAGACACCTCTCAGGCCAACAAGTCTTCATCACCTCTAAAAATACAAAAAAAGCCAGCATCTTGTTGTGTTTCTAATAATAACAACAACAACAACAACAACAACTCTAGACACTTGGGAAGTGTCCGACGTGTGATCCAATTCAACAGCCAGCAGAGTGTCTGCTGTGGACTCATCTTGTTGTGTTTCTAATAATAATAGTTACTACTACTACTACTACTAAAGGCAGTGTCTCCTTCCCTCTCCTTGAATCCTGTCCTTCAAGGTCTGGACATGGATCAGAAATGGTGCCTGAAATGGAGCTTTGTCCGGACCAACAGGAATCCATCTTCCCTCCATAGAACCAATTTCCAAAAACAGACCAGGCCAGTAAATCATCCCAAGAGGTTGCTGCGAGACAACATTCATCATGTTCTCCTTGCACTCATCAATAAAAGGTTTACAAGCCCCATAAAGGAGAGCCAGCATCGTGTCTTGCCTGGACCAGGACGAAAAGGGCCTTTCTCATTTTCCTCCCAGACCGGGTCATTCAGGGCCAGGAGACGTTTTGGGCTGTGCAGATGCTTTGGATGAATGCAAAAGGATCCAAACACATGGACAATAATGTCCAGAATGACCTAATTTCATTCTCAGCCCAATTTGATATGTTGTCTAATTTCCAAGCAAGCTCTAGATCCCCAAAGTGATCCCTCAATATCTCTCATGCCCTGGGCAAGTCCTCTGAAGTTCAGACTAGAGCACAGAATGGGTTCCAAGGTGGCATTGGCACAGAGAGAAGAGAAATGCATGCATTGATGAAGGGGTCCTGACCCTGACAGAGGACAATGGTGTGTGTGTGGGGTGGGGGTGGGGGTGGATCCTGGTCCCTGTCTCTGGTGCTGACCCCTCCTTGCTGTTTCCTTTCTTTGTCCCTCTCCTTGCAGGAAATGGCTATATTGAAGGCAAAGAGCTGGAGAACTTCTTCAGAGAACTGGAGAACGCCAGGAAGGGGGCCGGCATGGTAGGCACCAAGCATTGCCGTTCTTCCATCCATCCATCCATCCATCCATCCATCCATCCATCCATCCATAATAAAAATAATAAGAATAAGAATTATTGTTATCCATCTGTCCATCCATCCTTCCATCCATCTGACCATCCATCCATTAATCAATAATAATAAAAATAATCCATCTGCCCATCTATCAATTCATCTCTCCTTCCATTCATCTGCCCATCATCCATAATAAAAAGAATAAGAATAAGAATGATTATTATCCATCTCTCCATCAATAATAATAATAATAATAATAATAATAATAATAATATCCATCTGTCCATTTATCAATCAATCTCTCCATCCATACATCTGTCCATCCTTTTAGCGCTAGCAGAAGTATCTCAGAAGCTCAAAATAATAGACTCTGGAGTCTCCGGTAAAAAGCAGGTTTCAGCTTTACTTGAGCAGTTCAAAAATCCAACACACACCATCAGCAAATAGGCGTGAAGAACACAAAGTGAAAGAGATAGGCACTAAAGACAAACTGCAGCTGGAAAGGAGTTATCTCTGACACTCCCTAATTCTTCACACAGCAAGAACTCAGGGTCACATTCTCACAGCTCTTTTGTGTAGACATACATCCTGGCCATACAAATCTATTACAATCACAATTCTACTACATAAAATTACATTTAATCATACATCATACATGAAATACACACTGACACATCCATCCATCTATAATAAAAAAAGAAAAAGAATTATTACTATCCATCCATCCCTCCATCCGTCCATCCATCCATCTATAATAATAATAATCCATCTGCCCATCTATCAATTCATCTCTCAATCCATTCATCTGTCTATCCATAATAAAAAGAATAAGAATAAGAATGATTATTATCCATCCCTCCATCCATCCATCCATCCATCCATCCATCAATAATAATAATAATAATCATCATCATCATCATCAATCTGTCCATCTATTAATCAATCTCACCATCCACACATCTGTCCATCCATCCATAATAAAAAGAAAAGGAATAAGAATTATTATTATCCGCCCGTCCATCCATCCATCCATCCATCCATCAATAATAATAATAATAATAATAATAATAATAATAATAATAATAATCCATCTGTCCATCTATCAATCCATCTCTCCATCCATTCATCTGTTCATCCATCCATAATAAAAAAGAATTATTATTATC
>NW_026847993.1:1513058-1580558 GCF_025583915.1 Anolis sagrei ordinatus | reverse complement strand
TGAAAGAAGGAAGCAGGGAGGGAAGGAAGGAGAGAAGGAAGGAAAGCTGCATTGAAGGAAGGAAGGGGGAGGGAAGGAGGGTTTGAAGAAAGGAAGGAATGAAAAAAGAAGGAAGGAAGGAAGGAAGGAAGGAAGGAAGGAAGGAAGGAAGGAAAGGAAGGAAGGGAAGGAAAAGGAAAAGGAAAAGGAAAAGAGGGAGGAAAGGAAGGAAGGAAGGAAGGAAGGAAGGAAGGAAAGGAAGGAAGGGAAGGAAAAGGAAAAGGAAAAGGAAAAGAGGGAGGAAAGGAAGGAAGGAAGAAGGAAGGAGGGAGGAAGGAAGAAGGGAAGGAAGGGAGGGAAAAGAAGAAAGGAAGAAAGAAGGAAGGAAAGAAGGAAGGAGGAAGAGGAAGGAGAGAAGGAGGAGGAAGGAAGAAAGGAAGGAAGGAAGGAAGGAAGGAAGGAAGGAAGGAAGGAAGGGAAGAAAGATGAAATGAAGGAAGGAAATCAGGGAAGGAGGGAGGGAAGGAAGGGGAGAAGGAAGGAAAAGCTCGATTGAAGGAAGGAAGGAAGGAAGGAAGGAAGGATGGAAGGAAGGAGGGAAGGAAGAAAAGAAGCAAGGTGAAGAAAAAGGAAGAAAAAAGAAAGGAAGGAAGGAAGGAAGGAAGGAAGGAAGGAAGGAAGGAAGGGAAGGAGGGATGAAAGAAGGAAGGAAAGCAGGGGAGAGGGAGGGAAGGAAGGGGAGAAGGAAGGAAAAGCTCGATTGAAGGAGGAGGAAGAAGGAAGGAGGGAAGGAGAAGGAAAAAGGAAGGAAAGAAGAGAAGAAAAAGAAAAAGGAAGGAAAGCAGGGAAGGAGGGAAGGAAGGAAGGGGAGAAGGAAGGAAAATCTGGATTGAAGGAAGGGAGGAAGGGGGAGGGAAGGAAGGTTTAAAGAAAGGAAGGAATGAAAAAAGAAGGAAGGAAGGAAGGAAGGAAGGAAGGAAGGAAGGAAGGAAGGAAGGAAGGAAGGGAGGGAGGGAGGGAAGGGAGGGGGGAGGATGAAGGAAAGGAAGGAAGGGAAAGGAAGGGAAAGAACAACTGAAGAAAGGAAGGACTGAAAGATGGAAGGATTGAAGAAAGGGTTGAAGGAAGAAGGAAGGAAGGAAGGAAGGAAGGAAGGAAGGAAGGAAGGAAGGAAGGAAGGAAGGAAGGGGAAAGGAGGACCAAAGGAAGCATGGATGGATGGATGGATGGATGGATGGATTGATGGAAGGAAGAGGAAGGAAGGGAGGGAGGAAGGAGTGAGGGGGGAGTGAAGGAAAGGAAGGAAGGGAAAGGAAGGTAAAGAAAGAAGGAAAGAACAATTGAAGAAAGGAAGGACTGAAAGATGGAAGGGTTGAAGAAAGGAAGGAGAGAAGGAAGGAAGGAAGGAAGGAAGGAAGGAAGGAAGGAAGGAAGGAAGGAAGGAAGGAAGGAAGGAAGGAAGGAAGGGGAAAGGAGGACCAAAGGAAGCATGGATTGATTGATTGATTGATTGATTGATTGATTGATTGATGAAAGGAAGGAAGAGGAAGGGAGGAAGGAGTGAGGGGGGAGTGAAGGAAAGGAATGAAGGGAAAGAAAGGGAAAGAAAGAAGAAAAGAACAACTGAAGAAAGGAAGGACTGAAAGATGGAAGGGTTGAAGAAAGGGAGGAAGGAAGGAAGGAAGGAAGGAAGGAAGGAAGGAAGGAAGGAAAGAAGGAAAGAAGGAAAGAAGGAAAGAAGGAAAGAAGGAAGCAAGGAAGGAAGGAAGGAAGGGGGAGTCAGCCTGGGCTCAGATGGGTAGAAGGTTGCTGGGCGCCCTCCTCTCTTCTCAGAGGAGCCTCCCTGCAGCAGCTGAGGGCTCAGATGTGAGCTGAGTGAGGGATCCTCTCCAGGCACATGGATGGATGGGCAATTCTCACAGCATCCAGACAAAACAAGGGCTCCGTTCCTTCTGGATTTGGCAAATTGCAAAGCCAAGGGATGGGAAAGGGGGGAAAGGGAGCTTATCCTTCCAGGCGGAGGCTCTTTGTGCTGATCTTGGACCTCTTCCTCCCTCTCTGCTCTCCCTGCAGCTGGCGCAGATCCTGCCCACGGAGGAGAACTTCCTCTTGTGTTTCCGGCAGCATGTGGGCTCCAGCACTGAATTCATGGAGGTAAAGAGACCTTGGTGAAGGAGGGGAAACAAGCACAGAGATGCCCAGAAGACCCTCCAAAAGGCAGAGCGGTCCCCAACTACGGTCCACGGGCCAGATGTGGCCCTCCAACATCCTTTACCCAGCCCTTGCCCTAAACATTAGATTTAGGATCGCCTTGAAGGCACACAACAACAACAACAATAACACTATGTAACTTGATTTCTGTTCCTAGGTCATACCTGTCATTTCCTAATTGGTTCTATCCTAAAAACATGGGAAAGGTTTACTAAGCTGACAAAACTTTGTTTCTACGAGAGGAACATCCTGCTTTAGCACATTTGGCTCTAGTTTTCCAATGAATATCTCAACTCATGCAACCTAGTTTGTGGCAGCCACAAATACAAAGTTTCTGGAGGAGAACAATGACTAGTGTTATTGTTGGCCCTCTGTATTCATGGAGTTTCTTCCCATTGATTCATTTGCTTTTCATGATAAGGCTCAATGAAAACAAGTTCAACATCCTGGTCGGAGAGATGGAGATATTCCCTGATTCCCAAGTCCCAAAGCCCTTAAGGCTTGTCTTTTCCATCCATCCATCACTCAATAATAATCATAATTATCCATCCATCTGTCCATCCTTCTGAGCATCTATCCATCCATCCATCCATCCCTCTCTCCATCCATTCATCAATAATAATAATAATAATAATAATAATAATAATAATGTTATCCATCCATCCATTCATCCAGTTCTCCATCCATTCATGTTGTTGTTGTTGTTGCTGCTGTTGTTGTTATAAATTCCTTCCTCCATCCTTCCCTCTGTCTCTCCATCCATTCATCATTAATCATCGTCATCATCATTATCATAATTATCTATTCATCTCTCTATCCCTCCTTCCATCTTTCCATCCATCCATCCATCCATCCATCCATCCATCCATCTCTTTCCATTCATCCATAATTATAATTATCCACCCCTCCCTCTATCTATCCATCCATCCATCCATCCATCCATCCATCCATCCATCCATCTCTCCTTCCATTCATCTATTATCATCATCATCATCATCATCATCATCATCATCATCCATCCCTCCATTTTCCATCCACCCATCCACCCTAACCCTAACCCTTACATTCATCCATAATTAGTTATTATTATTCATACCTCCCTTTATCTCTCCACCCACTCTTCCATCCATCCATCCATCCATAATCATCATCATCATCATCATCCATCCATCCATCCATCTCTCTAGCCCTCCCTCCATCTCTCCATCTATCCATCTCTCCTTCCATTCATCCATAATTACAATTATTCATCCCTCCCTCTATCTCTCCATGTATCCATTCATCCATCCATCTTTCCTTCCATTCATCTATTATTATTATTATTATTATTATTATTATTATTATTATTATTATCCATCCTCCATATCTCCATCCATCCGTCCATCCATTCATCCATAATCATAACCATCATCATTATCATCATTATCCATCCATCTCTCTATCCCTCCCTCCATCTCTCCATCCATCTACCCATCTCTCCTTCCATCCATCCGTAATTACAGTTATTATCCATCCCTTCCTTTATCTATCCATCCATCCATCCATAATAATCATAACCATCATCATAATTATCCATCCCTCTATCCCTTTCTCCATCTCTCCATCCATCCACCCACCCATCTCTCCTTCTATTCATCCATAATTACAGTTATTATTACCCATCCCTCCCTTTATTTCTCCATCCATCCATAATCATCATCATCATCATCATCATCATCATCATTATCCATCTCTCTATCCCTCCCTCCATTTCTCCATCCATCCATCCACCCATCTCTCCTTCCATCCATTCATAATTATAGTTATTATTATCCATCCCTCCATCTATCTCTTCAACCATCCATCCATCTCTCCTTCCATTCATCCATAATTACAGTTATTATTATCCATCCATCCCTTTATCTCTCCATCCATCCATAATCATCATAATAGTAATCATCATCATCATTATCCATCCATCTCTCTATCCCTTCCTCCATCTCTCCTTCCATCCATCCATAATTACAGTTTTTATTACACATCTCTCTCTTTATCTTTCCATCCATTCATCCATTATCATCATCATCATCATCCATCCATCTCTCTATCCCTCCTTCCATCTCTCCATCCATCCATCCACCCATCTCTCCTTCCATCCATAATGACAATTATTATTATCCATCCATCCCTCTATCTTTCCATCCATCCATCTCTCCTTCCATTCATCTGTTGTTGTTGTTGTTGTTGTTGTCCAATCCTTCCTCCCTCCATCCTGCCCTCCATCTCTCCATCCATCCCTCTATCTTTCCATCCATCCATCTCTCCTCCCATTCATCTGTTGTTGTTGTTGTTGTTGTTGTCCAATCCTTCCTCCCTCCATCCTGCCCTCCATCTCTCCATCCATCCATCCATCCATCCATCCATCCATCTCTCCTCCCATTCATCTGTTGTTGTTGTTGTTGTTGTTGTTGTTGTTGTTGTTGTTGTTGTTGTCCAATCCTTCCTCCCTCCATCCTGCCCTCCATCTCTCCATCCATCCATCCATCCATCCATCCATCCATCCATCTCTCCTCCCATTCATCTGTTGTTGTTGTTGTTGTTGTTGTTACCCAACCCTTTCTCCCTCCATCCCTCCCTCTATCTCTCCATCCATCCATCCATCCATCCATCCATCCATCCATCCATCCATCCATCCATCTCTCCTTCCATTCATCTGTTGTTGTTGTTGTTGTTGTTGTCCAACCCTTCCTCCCTCCATCCCTCCCTCCATCTCTCCATCATCATCCATCCATCCATCCGCTGTGTTTCCTCCCCAGGCCTGATCCAGCCCCAGAGGCCCTTTCCCCTCGGCTCTTGCCCTGCATGTGCCTCCTAGCCCCATAGGAACCACCCAGAGTGTAATGCTAGCCTTGGGTCACTGTCCGTCCATCCGTCCGTCCCTCCGTCCCCCAACAGCTGGGAAGCAGCCGCTTGTTGTTGTCAGAGCCATTAGAGCCAAACAATGGGAAAGCTAATCCTGCGCTTGGGTGACACTGGAGCCGGCTAATGGGCCGAGGCAGTGGGCGCAGGCCATGAAATATTAACGCCGGCCCCACTCAGACAATGCCGCGTCTCCTCCCTTGGCCCTGAAATATTCATTCCTGCCCTCAGGACGGCCAAGGCCCGGGTCAGTGTTTTCCACTGGCCTGAACTTCTCCGAGCACAAAACAATGCAAGCCCACTGGAAATTTGGAAACTCGTTGCACACATGATACCTCTGGGGTGGCTTTTTAACCGAGTGGATGTTCCTGTGTGGGTTGCCAGTCTAGGGTTGCGTTTCATCCCTTTGGAGAAAAGGGCAGCCATGTTAATCAGCTCCAAAGCAATATGGTGGGCGTTCACTAGTGGGGATGTTCACTGCATACAAATGCCCACCTATGTGGAGAAAGGTCTTGAGATGGAAAGGAGGGCAGAGGGATGGGAAAGAAGCACAATGGATGGAAGGAAGGATGGATGGATGGATGGATGGATGGATGGATGGATGGATGGATGGATGGAGAGATGGGTGTGTGTGTGGATGGATGGATGGATGGTAGGATGGATGGATGGATGGATGGATGGATGGATGGATGGAGAGATGGATGGATGGATGGATGGATGGATGGATGGATGGATGGATGGAGAGATGGATTTATTTATCATGTCAGAAGTGATTTGAGAAACTGCAAATCACTTCTGGTGTGAGAGAACTGGCCATCTGCAGAGACATTGCCTAGGGAATGCCTTTGGAAGGCTTTTTTCATGTCCCTACATGGGAAGCTGGAGCTGGCAGACAGGCGCTTACCCTGTCTCATGGATTCTAACCACCAATCTTCAGGTTTAACCCAAGGGTTTAACCCATTGCACCACAATGGTTCCATGGATGATGGAGTGATGTAGAGATGGATGGATAGATGGACAGATGAATGATGATTGTAATAGATGAATGGATGGAGAGATGGATGGATAGATGGAGGGGAGGGATGGATGGATAGAGATGAATGGATGAATGGCTGGAGAAATGGATAAAGAGGTGGATGGAGAGATGGACAGATGGGTTATAATTATTATTATTATTATTATTATTATTATTATTATTGATGATGATGATGATGATGATGATGATGATGATGATGATGATGATGATGATGCTGAGTGGATGAGTGGGTGGGTGGGTGGACAGATGGATGGAGGAACAGCCAGATTGATGGATGGATGGAGAGATGGATGGATATATAGAAGGACAGATAGATTATTATTATTATTATTATTATTATTATTATTATTATTATTGAATGGATGGATGGATGGATGGATGGATGGATGGATGGATGGATGGATGGACAGATGGATGGATCAATGGCTGGAGAGATGGATGGATGGATGGATGGATGGATGGATGGATAAAGAGGTGGATGGATAGATGGACGGATGATGATGATGATAGATGGATGGAAGGATTGATGGATGAAAGGATGGAGAGATGGATGGGGAGATGGACAGAAGGATATATATGGATGGATGGATGGATGGATGGATGGATGGATGGATGGGTGGGTGGGTGGGTGGGTGGGTGGGTGGGTGGGTGGGTGGATGGATGGATGGGTGGGTGGGTGGGTGGGTGGGTGGGTGGGTGGGTGGAAAGATGGATGTATATATAGATGGACAGATAGATCAATAATATTGTTGTTGTTGTTGTTGTTGTTGTTGTTGTTGTTATGGATGAAGGATGGAAAGATGGAGTGATGTAGGGAGGGGTGGATAATCACCTTGTTGTATATCTTATCCATTTGAGGGCTTATTATTACTATTATGACTATTATGTTTCTTTCTACCCCACTTTATCTCTACCAAAGTGGCTATAAATCTCCTAAATGGTTCAGACAAAGCAAGAGACCAATCTGCCGCTCTCTCTATCAATACACTTCTCTCTCTCTCTCTCTCTCAGTTCTTGTAACGAATCTCTGCCGTCTCTCTTCCAGGCCTGGAGGAAATATGACACGGATCGCAGCGGATATATTGAAGCCAATGAGCTCCAGGTGAGAAGAGGCCATCAATCAAAGGAAGGGCTCAAAATAAAACACCACAAACAGCTCCGGATCCTCAAAAAGCAACACTCCCCTCATCCCCCTCCACATTGGGTTCACTCCAATGGCAATGCTGCATGATAACCAGACACTCCGGGCAATGACCTTCCGGCATGTTTCTCCTGCCTTGCCATGTGTCCCCTCCCGCCCTGCCCCTTGGAAATCCTCCCCGGTCTCACTGGGAAGCGAGGTCTCTCTTGGTGATCTGTCCATGGTCTGGATCTTCTCCAAGGTTGCGTTTCTTCTTGGCTCTTGCAGGGATTTCTCTCAGACTTGCTAGAGAAGGCCAACCGGCCCTACGACGAACCAAAGCTGCAGGAATACACGCAGACCATCGTAAGTCGGAAGATGCAGACCCCTAAAGCTGGGAAGGGGTCTAGCCCCACTCATAGAATCATACAATCCTAGAGTTGGAAGAGATCTGGTGGGCTATCATCCAGTCCAACCTCCCAAGAAGTAGGAAAATCACATTCAAATGACCCCTGGCAGATGGCCATCCAGCCTCTGTTTCAAAGCCTCCAAAGAAGGAGCCTCCACCACACTCTGGGGCAGAGAGTTCCACTGCTGAACAGCTCTCACAGTCAGGAAGTTCTTCCTAAAGTTCAGGTGGAATCTCCTTTCTTGTAACTTGAAGCCACAATGGGATGAAGGCTGTGGAGCAGTTTCCCGGAGTCTGCCCTGGGTTGTAGCTTGAGCTTTGAGGGACCTCTTTATGGTGGGGTCTGTATCTCGCCCCACAAGTCATGCCTTTCAAGCCATGGGGAGAACATGGAAGAGATCCTCAATGTCTCTTGAGGTGCTCCTTTCAAGGATGGGTTTCCTCATGTGGGGGTACTATCTTTTCCCCTAACAAAGGACGAGAGGGACAGAGGACAGAAGGACCACTCCAAGGTCTTCTCGCTCAGTGGAGGATCTTGTGAATTCGATCCCTCTTAACAGATGGCCATCCAACCTCATAAACATCAGGAGAAACGGGGCTATAGGATCTTATGGATTCCTTGAAGGTACCCCCCAACGACCATCCAGTCCAATAACCCCTCCCGCCAAGCAGAAAGGCACAATTCGATCCCTCTTAACAGATGGCCATCCAGTCTCATAAATGGGCCATCCAGTCCAAACCCCTTCTGCCAGGTGGGAAGGCATAATCCGATCCATCCAAACAGATGGCCATCCAGATTCACAAACATTAGAAGGAGAAGCAGGGCTATAGAATCATATAGACTCTTTGAAGGATCCCCCAAAGGCCATCCAGCCCATCCCGCTTCCACCAGGCAGAAAGGCACAATCCAATCCCTCCCAACAGTTGGCCATCCAGCCTCAAAAACATTGTTCCTGGGTTATAAATGTCATTTCCTAATTAGTTCTATCATAAAAAACATGGAAAATGTGTATTAACAACTTGGTTGTTGTGGAAGGGACACCCTACCGTACACTTTGCTCTTGTTTTTCAATGAATATCTCACAGAGTCTCAACCAATTATGAACTTTCAAACTAGGAACAGGGATATTTTTTCCAATTCTGTGACATCCATAGTGTAACTGTTAGGAATGGTAGAAGTCCAAAACACAACGGGAGGGAGGGCCGAAGTTGGCCCAGGCGCGCTCTAACCGGCCTGCCCTTTGTGCCTCTGCTGCAGCTGCGGATGTTTGACTTGAATGGAGACGGGAAGCTCTGCCTCTCGGAAATGTCACGGTGAGGTCTCCTTCTCTCTCTTTGCTTCTGAGATATTATTATCTTTTGGGGAGGTAGGACGGTATAAAAATAAAGTATTGTTATTATATAAGTCTATTATTTCATACAGATGGGTGAATGAATAGATAGATAGATGGATGGACAGATGGATGGATGGACAGATAGACAGATAGATGGAAAGATAGATGAACGGATGGATGGATGGACGGACGGACGGACAGATGGACAGATAGATGGAAAGATAGAGGAACGGATGGATGGATGGATAGATGGACAGATGGATAGATGGACAGATGGATGGACAAATGGATGGAAAGATGGATGAATGGATGGACAGATGGATGGATGGACAAATGGATGGATGGATAGATAGAGGGAAAGATAGATGAACGGATGGATGGATGGATGGATGGATGGATGGATGGATGGATGGACAAATGTATGGATGGATAGATGGATGGATGGATGGATGGATGGATGGACAGATGGATGGATGGATGGATGGATGGATGGATGGATGGATGGATGGACAGACACATGGATGAATGGATGGACAGATGAATGGGTGGATGGATGGATTAATAGATGTAGAGGCAGATGGACGGATGGATGGATGGATAGATGGATGGACAGATGAGATGCATGGATGGATGGATGGATGGACAAATTGATGGATGGTTGGTTGGTTGGATGGATTAACAGATGGATAGAGGGATGGACAGATGAATGGATGGATGGATGGATGGACAGAGAGATGAATAGACGGATGGAAGGATGGATGGATAGACAGATGGATGAATGAATGGACAGATGGACAGATTAACGGATGGTTGGATGCTCAGACGGATGAATGGATGGAAGAATGGAAAGATGGACAGATTAATGGATGGATGGATGATGACAGAGTGGAATATAAATGAAGTATTATTATTATTATTATTATTATTATTATTATTATTCCTCACTTTATCTCCCCAAAGGGGACTCGTTTTAGACTGACAAATAAGCAAAAGTGTTCATAAGTGTTTCCCACCCCTTTTTCTTGTTTTCTCTGGGGGTGGCAGATATAGGAATCAACGTTTTGCATCTTCCGGGGGTTCTAGAAAGCTAGAAGAGACAAAACTCTAGTTGTCAGTCATTGTTTACTTTTTCCTTCCAAATGGTGGGTGTTCCCTCACAATTTCTAACTAATCATCAGGAAATGGCCCAGCCCTGATCCCTTCCTCTTCCTGTTGCAGGCTGTTACCTGTGCAAGAGAACTTCCTCCTGAAGTTTCAGGTAAAAAATAAGATGTCCCCGTCCTTCTCCAGGCATGATTCCCAGCTTAATTCGATTCTCTGTCATTCTCATTGCCTTTCTCTCTATTTGCTGTTTTGTGCAGGGAATGAAACTGGATTCCGAGGAATTCAATGCCATCTTTGCATTCTATGACAAGGTAAGGAAACGAAAACAGGAGAGACAAGTACTTTTATCAATTATTGTTGTTGATGCTATTTATGAGTTTGTCGTTCACAGCCCAACAAGGACTGCAGTTCCTGGTGGACAATAGGCAGAAGAGAAGCCCAGGATCTCTGGATAGCAACCAGGGCAAGATTGGTTTCAGCTTCTGCGCAGGAGCCCCACTCTTGCTCTCTCGTGGGGTTAATGGGGAAAGAAGAGAGGAAACAAGGGGAAATATCATGGATGGAGAGATGGACAGATGGGTGGATGAACTGATGGATGGATAGACAAATGGATGGATGGACAAACTGATTGATGAATGAAAAGATGGACTGATATAGATGGATGGATGGATGGATGGATGGATGGATGGATGGATGGATGAATGGATGGATGGATGGATGGATGGAGAGATGGAAATATGAATGGATGGATGGATAGACAGACGGCTGAATAAACAGATGTATGGATCAACGGGCGGACAGATTAATGGATAAATGGATGGAAACATGGACAGACAGATTAAAGGATGGATGGATGGAGGATGGATGGATGGATGAATGGTTGGAGGGATGGATGGATGGACAAATGGATGGATGGATGAAAAATGGATGGATGGAAAGTTGGCTAGATGAATGGATGGATGGATGGTTGGATGGATGGATGGACAGATAGATGTACAGATGGCTGGACAGATGAACAAATGGATGGATAAGATGTATGCATGGAAAGATGGGTGGATGGATGAACAGATGAATGGATGGAAATATGGATGGATAAATGGATGGACAGAAAGACGGATGAATAGACAGATGTATGGATCAACAGGCAGACAGATTGATGGATGGATGGATAGATGGATAGATGGATAGATAGACAGAGAATGGATGGATGAACAAATGGACAAATGGTTGGAGGAATGGATGGACAAATGGATAGATGAATAAACAGATGGATGGATGGATGGATGGATGGATGGACGAATGGACGAATGGACAAATGGATGGATGGATGGATGGATGGATGGATGGATGGATGGATGGATGGGAAGATGGATGAATGGATGAATGGATGGACAGACACATTAATCGATGGATGAATAGACAGACAGATCAATGGTTGGAGGGATGGATGGACAAATGGATGGATGAATGGAAAAATGGATGGATGGATGGATGGATGGATGGATGAAAAGTTGGCTAGATGAATGGATGGATAGATGGATGAACAGATGGATGAACAGATGGATGGACAGATGGATGGATAAGATATATGGATGGAAAGATGGGTGGATGGATGAACAGACAGATGGATGGAAATATGGATGGATAAATGGATGGATGGAAAACAACAAGGAGGGCTCAATGCCAGAGATAGGGACCAGAACCTCCCCCCCCCCCCAAATTGGCCTTTCTCGGCACATTTTGCTCTAGTTTTTCAACTAATATCTCATCATCAAGTCTCAACCAATTCAACCTAGTTTGCGGCGGTCACAAAAACAACAAAGTTTCTGGAGGAGAACAATGACTTTCAATGATCTTCATCTAGTCCAACCCCATTTCTCTTGGTTCCCTACTGAGTCGCCTTGTTGGCCTCGCATGCCTCTGGTGTGCAAACGGAGGCAGGGGAACTGGTCCTGGAGCCAGAGCAGGACTTGCTAATCCCGCTGTGTTGGTTTCCCCAGGACGGGAATGGCTTCATTGACGAGAACGAGCTGGATGCGCTGCTGAAGGATCTGTACGAGAAAAACAAGAAGGTGAGTTGGCAGCGGCTGGAAGAGGCCGGGCGTCCTGGTCACGCAAACAGTGCGCTGGAGCAAAGGTTGCAGAGTTTGCGTTGCAATGCTCATCAGAGTTCCCATCCCCTGGGTGGGAGTGATGGGAGCTGTAGTCTAAAATATCCTTTGCCTTGGAGGTAATACCCCTGCTCCTTTGGGAATGATGGCATGATGGAGAAACACTAAGGGGTTGGTCCATGCTCCATCCATAGCCCTCGATGCGCATCAGTGCTCTGTACCAGTGCCAGGATTCCCCATGTAATCGTCTGCACAGCAAATACACTTTCTTCAATGCTGGCTCGAAACTGCATTAAATGTCCAGTGTAGGTGGGGCCTGAGTAGGATGATGTTATCTCAGGCCCGTTCTTAACTAGGAGTTCTATGTAAGTCAGATGTCCAGAAAGGATCACTCTTGGTATTCTCTCTCCTGTTGCAACTCAGGGTAGCTTTCACCTTGCTCCCAAACACCACCACACCAAAGCTGTAGATTTTGTAGTTTATTGAGGAAAATGCAAAGTCAAAACATGATAAAGCAAATGCAAGAGTTCCGCCTGAGGGCTGAGATAAAGCGGTATATAAATAAAGTAAATAAATAAATAAATAAAATGCAAAGACACAGTTCCCAAGATCCAAAGGCAAAAACATGAAGCATAATCCTTTAGGCAATGGTCAAGCAAGAGTCCATGGTAAAACAGTTGAACACAAGACCCAAAATCCCAGAACCAGGAAGCCAGAAGCATGCTGTTTGAAGCCAAGGTTAATCCATAGAAGTTTGCATGGAAAAAGCAATGTTGAACTGACAACACCTGTTTGTCAGCCAGAAGGCTAAATACCCTTTGCAGTCATGAACACATTGCGATGACCTTTGGCCAACTTGGCCTCTCGCTTACTAACTAAGCGAGAACTTCTCCGGACCCTTAATTGCAGGCGATCCTGCCTGCTCATTAATTCATTATCTTCAAGGCTCTCTAACCCCTTATCTTGGTTTATCAGCTGGGCTGGATCACCATGGGAAGGCAAAGGAAGCGAAGACATCTCCACCTGGCCGTGTGGGAATTCACTCTCGTTATGTCTCACTGACATTCTTTTCCCCTTGAGATCTGACTTGCTGTTTCCTCTTCTGCAGCCTCACTGTCAACAACATCTATCTGCTGCCACAAAATGACCGTGTTCCCCTCTCTTTCCCCGTTGCCTCCTCCCTCCAGGAAATGGGCATCCAGCAGCTCACCAACTACCGCAAGAGCATCATGAACCTCTCGGACGGAGGGAAGCTGTACCGCAGGGAGCTGGAGATCGTGCTTTGCAGTGAGCCCCTGCTGTAATGGGGAGACCCCCACTCTCCCGCCCCCCTCTGTAGTCCCCCTGCCCTGCTTTTGCCCCATTGCAAGAGGACATTGACCTGGTCCCAAGGAGGAAGGAGAAGGAGAAGAAGAAGGGAGCCATCCCCGGACAGCCCATTGGCTCGGTCATGTTGCTAATACAGCCACGGAGTCTCCACCAGGAGAGGGAAACGAGGGTCTCCCCATGGATCGAGGGGGGTCCGGGAGGTGACCCCGAGGTGCCCCATTGCCCTGCTTGTCCCTCTCTGTAGCTGCCATAGTCTGTGTCCCCCAAAGCCCCGACCGGGAACGGAGCCCTCCGCTTGCCTGCATCCTCCGTTCTGCATCTCTCGCCGCCTTCTCATCTGCAAGTCTTCTTGCTGACCAAAGAAGCATTGACTAATAAAAGTTACGTTCCACCACAGGGTTCTGGGGCTGTGGCTCTTTCATTTCCCCGCTTGAACTAAGGTCGGACAGGGAAAGAACACTTGCTAAGCGCAAAGCTGTGCGCATCTCTGGCCTCAAGCTAACAGAGTAATGAGGCCAAGGTGGGACAGGCTTTTGGGAGGAAAGGGGCATTTATGTCCTGTTACATAAAAAGCTGCCAGCATCTCTATTGCTAGAGTACAGCCCTCTGAACCACTGTAGTAGTAGTAGTAGTAGTAGTAGTAGTTGTTATTGCAGAGGCTGTATGTTGGGGCTGCTTTGACTGCGCTTTTCTTGCAAGGCAGAAGGAGGTTGGACTGGGTGGCCCCTGGGGGTTGCTTCTATTATTATTATTATTATTATTATTATTATTATTATTATTATTGCTGGATAGCCATTGGGGTTTTCCACTTAAATTAAGTTTATGTGGGTTAAAATTGTGTGTGCGCATATATATATATATATACATAGATACGCAACATCATGAAAATAAGGTGAATCTTGTGCATTTATTCTTGTGCATTTATATTTGTAGGTGCATCCTAGGGATTTATTTCTGCAGCTGCATCTTGTGTGTTTATTTCTGCAGCTGCATCTTCTGCATTTACTTTTGCAGGTGCATCATGTGCATTTGTTTCTACATCTGCATCTTGTACATTTACTTTTGCAGATGCATCTTGTGCAGTTATTACCGAAGGTGCATCTTGTGCGTTTATATTTGTAGGTGCATCCTATGGATTTATTTCTGTAACTGCATCTTGTGCGTTTATTTCTGCATCTGCATCTTGTGCATTTACTTTTGCAGATGCATCTTGTGCAGTTATTATTGCAGGTGCATCTTGTGCATTTACTTTTGCAGATGCATCTTGTGCATTTACTTTTGCAGATGCATCTTGTGCACTTACTTTTGCAGATGCATCTTGTGCATTTACTTTTGCAGATGCATCTTGTGCACTTTTGCAGATGCATCTTGTGCACTTACTTTTGCAGATGCATCTTGTGCACTTACTTTTGTAGGTGCATCTTGTGCATTTACTTTTGCAGATGCATCTTGTGTAGTTTTTTGCAGGTCCATCTTGGGCATTTATATTTGTAGGTGCATCCTATGGATTTATTTCTGCAGCTGCATCTTATGCATTTATTATTGCATCTACATCTTGTGCATTTACTTTTGCAGGTGCATCTTGTGTGTTTGTCTCTGCATCTGCACCTTGTGCCTTCACTTTTGCAGGTGCATCTTGTGCATTTACTTTTGCAGATGCATTTTGTGCGTTTATTATTGCATCTGCATTGTGCATTTATTTCTGCAGATGCATCTTGTGCGTTTATTATTGCATCTGCATCTTGTGCATTTATTTTTATAATACCAATTATAAAAAGCAGACGATATCAGGACACAGCATGAATTCATAAGTTGTCTTGAAGAAAGTTCCTGGGTAGAGAGTGAGTCCTTGAAGAGAGTGAAGTCCAGGAATGTAGCAGAATTCAAAAAGCCACCAAAGGGAGTCTATGGAGTTCCACTGGGCCAAGACACAAAGCCTTGCAGCGCTGGGATGGAAGCCAGTCCCATGGTCCTTGGAAAACTACAGCTCTCAAGCTAGACCCCAAGGTCTAGCTATTCCCAAAGTTTCATGGGGTCCTCATTGTTGTTAAGGCCTTGGCAAATTGACCAAGACTTAACCCCTATTGTGCAGTCTGGTACCTTTGTCCTTTGCAGAACTATAAGTCACCATCCCTTGTTGGGGGGGGGCATGCTCGACTTCAGAACCATATTTAGGGGGCACAGTGTTAGAAAGGTTGAGAACCACTGACCTAACACATCTAAGAGTGACATGACACAATATGATAGAAATTAAAAACAAGGTACAAACAGATACATACATACATACATCTATATATATAAATCTGTAGGGGGCGTCGTACGGCGTCGCATAACTCCACAACCCCCCAACGGAACTGACCCAAAATTCCCATGCCCCTTGGCCAACCCACTCGCTACAAACTAATCTACTCCAAAGTTAAGAAAACACAACTGCAACGACGAAAACACCACAAAACAACTGAACATGCGCACTGGCGCAAACTCCCCGGCACGCGCGCACCCGCCGCCCCCCCCCCCCCCCCCCCGCGGCACACACGCGCGCGCGGCGAACTGAGCGCACGCGCGCCCCCGCCGCCCCTCGCCCCCCCCCCCCCGGCGGCACACACGCACGCGCGGCGGAAACTCCCCCGGCACGCGCGCACCCCCCGCCCCCCGCCCCCCCCCCGGCGGCACACACGCGCGCGCGGCGGAAACTCCCCGCCACGCGCACACCCGCCGCCCCTCACCCCCCCCCCGCGGCACACGCGCGCGCGTCGGAAACTCCCCGCCACGCGCGCACCCGCCGCCCCTGCCCCCCCCCCCGCGGCACACACGCGCGCGCGGCGCAAACTCCCCGCCACGCGCACACCCGCCGCCCCTCACCCCCCCCCCCGCGGCACACGCGCGCGCGTCGGAAACTCCCCGCCACGCGCGCACCCGCCGCCCCTGCCCCCCCCCGCGGCACACACGCGCGCGCGGCGCAAACTCCCCGCCACGCGCGCACTTGCCGCCCCTCACCCCCCCCTCCCCCGCGGAATTACCGTTGAAAGAGACAGTCCAGAAGACATCAGAGAAGAAGGGAAAGAGAAGGAATGAAGGAGCCACAGGGGGAAGGAAGGAGAAAAGGACATAAAAAAAGGAAGGGAAGGGAGGAGGGAGGGAGAGGGAAGGAAGTGAGACAGAAAGAAAGAAAAAGGAGGAACGAGGGAAAGGCCGACGGCGGGCCAGGAGGGGCCCGGCTCCGCCTCTGCCGCCTCCTCCTCGCCAGGGGGATCCAAGACAGAGAGAGTAGGAAGGAAGGAAGGAGAAGGAGGAGGAGAAGGAAGGAAGGAAAGAAGGAAAGACAGAAGACATAAAGGAAGGAAGGAAACAAAAAAGGAAGGAAGGGAAGCAGAAAGGGAAGACTGAAATGGGCCACAGCAACGCGTGGCAGGGTACAGCTAGTACATATATATATATATATATATATATATATATATATATATATATAGTTAGAGACCCTAAATTGGGTCTTTTTAGGTCCACGTCACGGGAGCACGAAAGGAAGGAGACAGTCCCAAGTGAAAGATAAAAAAACAAGGTTTTATTTTTAATTTCTTCATGAAGAAGACGGACAACATGCCGCCCCCCTTGGCTTTTGACCACCAAATATATAACTTCAAGTAAACAAGAACATTTTTTGTCATGGAAAAGTACTCTCTTTCCAGCCCCCTCTCTTGACCTTTTGATGGAAAGTGCCTTCTTGTACATACAGACTCTGCGCTTCAAAAAACAACCTTTGAAGTTAACCACAAGCATCCTGTGTAAGAAAGTTCCCTCTTGTACTTAAAAACATTTTCTTCCGTATTGCTCTTTTTAAGTCAGAGAAATATATAACTATTTGTATTATGGGTGTAAAAGTTAAAAGACAATATTGAAAAACTGGACGGATCCTGAAGAAGAGGGACGTGGCCGAGGAAGAGCGGGAGGCGAATGAGTGCCACTTTTGGAGAGTCCAGCTGACACTTCGACTTGATCTAAAGGCAGAAATATCTCGCGGTCCCCCGCCCGCCCTCGTTGCAATGGCTCTGAGCAGAAATCCTGCAGACGAGGCGCGAAACCGGATCCGACAGAGGACATCTGGCAGGTGGGAACGCCTCCTCCTCCGTTGCTGCCGGCCGGTTCCATTAGGACAGGTGAGAAGAAGAGCAACGGCAACCAGGACACCTTCCGCCCGCGGCATGATCTTCCGCTTCGTGGCTTTGCAGGGAAATCTGGCAGCTGGGTGCAAAGCAAGGAGCAGAAACAGAGCTACAGAGCCATGGGATCCTAAATCTTGAAGGGATCCCCAAAGGTCATCCAGTCCAGCCCCCTTCTGACAGGCAGAAAGGCACCATCCGACCCTTCCCAACAGATGACCATGCAGTCTCATGAACATTAAGAGAAATGACTATAGAATCATAGACTCCTTGACAGGACCCTCAAAGGTCATCCAGTCCAGCCCCTTCTGCCAGGCAGAAAGGCACCATCCGATCCCTCCCGACAGATGGCCATGCAGTCTCATGAACATTAAGAGAGATGTCTATAGAATCATAGACTCCTTGAAGGGACCCCCAAAGGTCATCCAGTCCAGCCCCCTTCTGCCAGGCAGAAAGGCACCATCCGATCCCTCTCGACAGATGGCCATCCAGTCTCATGAACATTAAGAGAAACGACTACAGAATCATAGACTCCTTGAAGGGTCCTCCAAAGGTCATCCAGTCCGGCCCCTTCTGCTAGGCACAAAAGCACCATCCGATCCCTCCTGATAGATGGCCATCCAGTCTTATGAACACGAAGAGAAATGACTATAGAATCATAGAATCCTTGACAGGACCCTCAAAGGTCATCCAGTCCAACCCCTTCTGCCAGGCAGAAAGGCACCATCCGATCCCTCCCAACAGATGGCCATGCAGTCTCATGAACATTAAGAGAGATGTCTATAGAATCATAGACTCCTTGAAGGAACCCCCGAAGGTCATCCAGTCCAGCCCCCTTCTGCCAGGCAGAAAGGCACCATCCAATCCCTCCCAACAGATGACCATGCAGTCTTATGAACACTAAGAGAAACGACTATAGAATCATATACTCCTTGAAGGGACCCCAAAAGGTCATCCAGTCCAGCCCTCTTTTGTCACGGAAGACCATCTGATCCCTCCCAACAGATGGCCATCCAGTCATAGATATGACTGATGCACACACACACAGATGATAGATAGGCAGATATTATTGAGATAGATATATGGTGTATCATAGAATCATGGAGTCAGCAAGGATCCCCAAAGGCCATCCAGTCCACCTCCCTTCTGTCAGGTAGGAAGGCACCATCCGCTTCATGGGTTTGCTAACCATCCGATCCCTCCCAACAGATGGCCATCCAATCATAAATATGATTGACATAGAGAGATGATAGGTAGATATTATTTAGATAGATATATGGTGTATCATAGAATCATGGGGTTAGCAGGGATCCCCATAGACCATCCAGTCCACCTCCCTACTGCCAGGTAGGAAGGCACCATCCGATCCCTCCTGACAGATGTCCATCCAATCAAAAATATGATTGACAGAGAGAGAGAGTTGAGAGATAGGCAGATATTATTGAGATAGATATATGGTGTATCATAGAATGATGGAGTTAGCAGGGATCCCCAAAGGCCATCCAGTCCACCTCCCTACTGCCAGGTAGGAAGGCACCATCCGATCCCTCCTGACAGATGGCCATCCAGTATCAGGAGCATTAAGAGAAATGACTATAGAATAATACACTCACTGAAGGAACCCCCAAGGCCACCCAGTCCAACCCTGCTCTGCCATGGAAGAAGACACCACCTGATCCCTCCTGACAGATGGCCATCCAGTCATACAGATGATTGACAGAGAGAGAGATGATAGATAGGCAGATGTTATTGAGATAGATATATGGTGTATCATAAAATCATGGAATTAGCAGGGATCCCCAAAGGCCATCCAGTCCACCATCCGATCCCTCCTGACAGATGGGCATCCAATCATAGATATGATTGACAGAGACAGAAAGATGATATATAGGCAGATATTGAGATAGATATATGGTGTATCATAGAATCATGGA
Source organism: Anolis sagrei ordinatus (assembly GCF_025583915.1). Taxonomy (NCBI): domain Eukaryota; kingdom Metazoa; phylum Chordata; class Lepidosauria; order Squamata; family Anolidae; genus Anolis; species Anolis sagrei. The sequence goes on along the minus strand of NW_026847993.1, from coordinate 1,560,936 downwards.
GTCAGCAGGGATCCCCAAAGGCCATCCAGTCCACCTCCCTTCTGTCATGGAAGAAGACACCATCTGATCCCTCCCGACAGATGGCCATCCAGGCTTGTAAACACTGGAAGGAGAAACAGGGCTGTAGAAGGGATCCCCACTATATATCATCCCTTAATAATTTGTATTTCCCTTAAAGAATTGTCCACATTTTAAGGATTTCCATAAGAGACAGAGGAACGCTTTGAGTGGAGTGGTGAGCCTGGCTGGTGGACGAAATCCAGCCCCAAACAGAGTAGGATCCGGTTGAATCAAAGGCATTGCACTAGGTCACCAAGTTTGAAAAATATCCTGTATTCTGGAAACGACATTGATAACCCAGAAACAAAAACTGTGTTATAGTTTGTTGGCAATGCATAGAGATAGCCCTGCAAGGCCACCACGGAGTAACTCTCAGGATTTCACAGAGAGCCATAAATCCGGCGCATGGGGACACCTTGTGGTTGACACACTTTGCACAACACTCCTTCTCCAAAATTATACCATTATTATTATTATTATATTTGTGTATATCCCACTGTTATCTCTAGATGGAGATGCAAATTATTATTATTATTATTATTATTATTATTATTATTAATAATAATAATAATAATAATATATTTGTTTGTATTCCCATTTTAATCTCTAGATGTAGCTGCAAAATTATACTACTATTATTATATATTATATTATAAATTATACTATTATTATTATTATATTTGTGTATATCCCACTGTTATCTCTAGATGGAGATGCAAATTATTATTATTATTATTATTAATAATAATAATAATAATAATAATATATTTGTTTGTATTCCCATTTTAATCTCTAGATGTAGCTGCAAAATTATACTATTATTATTATATATTATATTATAAATTATACTATTGTTATTATTATTATTACTATTATTATTATTAATACTAATATATTTGTTTGTATTCCCATTTTAATCTCTAGATAAATATGCAAAATTATACTATTATTATTATAAATTATATTATATAAATTATTCTATTATTATATATTATTATTATTAAGTTGCAAATATTATATTTGTTTATATTCCCATTTTAATCTCTAGAGGAATATGCATAATTATACTATTATTATATATTATATTATAAATTATACTATTATTATTCTATATTATATTGTAAATATAATAAATAATTTATAATTATTATATTATAAATTATACTATTATTATACTATCAATTTTAATCTTTAGATGAATATGCAAAATTATACTATTATATATTATATTATAAATTATACTATTATTATTAATATATTCATTTGTATTCCCATTTTAATCTCTATATAAATATGCAAAATTATACTATTATTATAATAAATTATATTATATTATAAATTATTCTATTATTATTATTATTAAGTTGCAAATATTATATTTGTTTGTATTCCCATTTTAATCTCTAGATGAATATGCAAAATTATACTATTATTATTATAATATATTATATTATAAATTATACTATTATTATTATTATTAATAATAATATATTCGTTTCTATTCCCATTTTAATCTCTAGATGAATATGCAAAATTATGCTATTATTATATATTATATTATAAATTATACTATTATTATTATTATTATTATTAATAGATTCATTTGTATTTTAATCTCTAGATGAATATGCAAAATTATACTATTATTATATATTATAAATTATACTATTATTATTATATAGTATATTATAAATTATACTACTATTATTATTATTAATATATTCGTTTGTATTCCCATTTTAATCTCTAGATAAATATGCAAAATTATACTATTATTATTATATATTAAATTATAAATTATACTACTATTATTAATAATAATAATATATTCGTTTGTATTCCCATTTTAATCTCTAGATGGATATGCAAAATTATACTATTATTATATATTATATTATAAATTATACTATTATTATTATATATTATATTATAAATTATACTACTATTATTATTAATATATTTGTTTGTATTCCCATTTTAATCTCTAGATATGCAAAATTATACTATTATTATTATAGTTGTGTACATCTCACTGTTATCTCTAGATGGAGATTCAAATTATTATTATTATTATTATTAATAATAATATATTTGTTTGTATTCCCATTTTAATCTCTAGATGAATATGCAAAATTGTACTATTATTATATATTATAAATTATACTATTATTATTATACATTATATTATAAATCATACTATTATTATATATTATGTTATAAATTATACTATTGTTATTATTATTATTATTATTAAGTTGCAAATATTATATTTGTTTGTATTCCCATTTTAATCTCTAGATGGATATGCAAAATTATACTATTATTATATTTGTGTATATCCCACTGTTATCTCTAGGTGGAAATGCAAATTATTATTATTATTATTATTATTAATACTTTAATTAATTACTTTAATTAATAAAATTAAATAAATTAATAAAATTACTTTAATTAATACAATTTGATATCATTATTATTTATCTTTTTTATAATATATACAATATCACTGTATATACTGTATATATACTATATTATATAAATAACATATATTATTTATAATAATATAAATAAATAAATAAATAAATAATAATAATATATTCGTTTGTATTCCCATTTTAATCTCTAGATGTAGCTGCAAAATTATACTATTATTATATATTATATTATAAGTTATATTATTATTATTATATATTATACTATAAATTATACTCTTATTATTATATATTATATTATATTATAAATTATACTATTATTATTATTTATATATTTGTTTATATTCCCATTTTAATCTCTAGATTAATATACAAAATTATACTATTATTATATATTAAATGATAAATTATATTATTATTATTATTATTATTATTATTATTATTAAGTTGCCAAAGTTTCTCCAAGAGACTCAGGAGTGCCTGCCCCTCCCTCCTTCCCTTAGGTGGGCGGTGCTTCTTCTGGCCCCGCCCCTTGCTCTGGCCCCGCCCCCTGGGTCTAGCTCCGCCCCCCGACTTCCGCCTCTCCTCAGCCCGCCGCATCCTCCGCCGCCGTCCGCTCCGCCATGGCGCTTCTCCTCCCGGCCTCCCGCCTCGCCGCCCTCCCGCCTCGCTTGGCCTCCTGCTCCGCCCGAGCCAGGTAAGCCGACACGGAGGGTTCCCCTCACGTCGGAACACGCCACTCCGGAGTTCAGGATGGGCCAAACTCAGCCGCCAACGCGACTTCACGCGGTTTGTCCCTTCGCGCGGCCCGTTGCGCCCGGCCTCCATTCGAGGGGCGGGGAGGGAGTGCGAAGAGCGCTCTCGCCATTGGTCGCTTCTGAGAGGCGGGACGGCGAATGCCTCTCCTGATTGGTCGGCGCCATTAGAGGGGATTCAAGGGGTTGCCCTTGGAAGGGGCTTGGAGGGCGCGTCCAAAGGGGAAGGGCTGAGCTGCCCCGCACCACACGTCCGGCTCCCTTTGGACAGCAGTGTCTCTTTCCTAAGACATCATTGATATAATTTGTTATATTCATATATAATAATTACTTTAATTAATACAATTTGATATCATTATTATTTATCTCTTTTATAATATATACAATATCACTGTATATACTGTATATATACTATATTATATAAATAACATATATTATTTATAATAATATAAATAAATATATTATTTATCTCTATTAAAATATATATTTTATTTCCGTATATACTATATAGAGATATTAATAATAACCTAAATAATATATATTATTTATCTCTTCTCAAAAACTTACTATTATTATATATAATAATATATAGTAGTATGTACCGTCATATATCATATTATTTATACATATAATATATTATTATTATTATATAATTTATCTCTTTCCAAAGACTTATTATTAATATATATATATATATATTATAATAACGTAAATAATATATATTATTTATCTCTTTTCAAAAACTTACTATTATTATATATAATAATATATAGTAGTATGTATCGTCATATATCATATTATTTATATATATAATACATTATTATTATTATATAATTTATCTCTTTCCAAAGACTTATTATTAATATATATATATATATATATATATAATAATAACGTAAATAATATATATTATTTATCTCTTTTCAAAAACTTACTCTTATTATATATAATAATATATAGTAGTATGTACCGTCATATATCATATTATTTATATATATAATATATTATTATTATTATATAATTTATCTCTTTCCAAAGACTTATTATTTATATATATATATATATATATATATATATATATATATATATATTATAATAACGTAAATAATATATATTATTTATCTCTTTTCAAAAACTTACTCTTATTATGTATAATAATATATAGTAGTATATACTGTTATTTATCATATTATTAATGTATATAATAATATATTATTATTATATTTGTCTCTTTCTAAAGACTTAATATATATATATATTATAACATTAATAATATATATTATATATCTCTTCAAAGTTACTCTTATTATATATAATAATATATAGTAGAATATAATTTGTCTGTTTTCAAAGACTTATTAATATATATATATTATATAAATAATATATATTATTTATCTCTTTGCAAAAACTTACTCTTATTATATATAATATATAGTAGTATATACCGTTATTTATCATATTATTTATATATATAATAATATATTATTATTATATAATTTGTTTCTTTCCAAACACACACATATATATATAATATAAATAATATATATTATTTATCTCTTTTCAAAAACTTACTCTTATTATATATAATAATAGTATATACCGTTATTTATCATATTATTAATGTATATAATAATATATTATTATATAATTGGTCTCTTTCCAAAGAGATATATATATATATATATATATATATATATATATATATATAATAACATAAATCATTTATATTATATATCTCTTCAAAAACTTACTATTATTATATATAATAAATTATTATATAATTGGTCTCTTTCCAAAGACTTGTGTGTGTGTATATATATATATATATATATAATCTTTTCAAAAAGTTACTCTTATTATATATAATAATATATAGTATATATATAGTAGTATATACTGTATATACTGATAAAAATATATTAGTAATGTATATAATAATATATTATTATTATATAATTTGTGTCTTTCCAAAAACTTACTATTATCATCATTATCATCATCATTTTTTTCCATGATTGAGGCACAAAGCAGCTCACATTAAAATTTCCCCAAAATATAAATATTACAATAGGACCAAACATAGAAATGGGTGGAAATCCCATTTTAAAGGGGTTCCAATGCTCAACAGCACCTTCCTTAACAGACTTGGGGGCGATTTGCCAAAATCGAAGCCATAAAAGGTCACATTCCGTAACTAGCAGAGCGAGCGCGTCAAGTGCTCCGGACTAGAGTTGCATAACACCATGAAACACGATCTTTGTCCCTGGATTATGATGCATGCCGTTACTTCTTAATTAGTTAGATCATAAAAACATGGGGAAAGTCTATTAAAAAGTTTATTTGCAGGAGGGACATCATCCTCCAGCAGCACATTTTGGTCTCGCTTGCCAACAAATTACTCATCATCAAGTCTCAGCACATTCAAGATGAAGGCAGTCCCATCTTGCCTCCAGTGTCATCAGTTGGGAACCCACCCGCCGCCCTCCAGCACCAACCACTACTCTGAGATCAGAGTGAAGAGAGGGGCCAGGAAGGCAGTTCCATCTTGTCTCCTGCACTGTGCTTATAATATAATGCAATCTATATATATATAAATGCTCTGTGCGTCATTAGTACCTTAAAAACAAAATAACCAATGAATGAAATCACACCAAATTTGGCAACAAAACGTTTCACTACACAAGGAGTGACCATCACTCAAAAAATTGATTTTGTCATTTGGGAGTTGTAGTTGCTGGGATTTATAGTTCACCTACAATCACAGAGCATTCTGGACTCCATCCACGATGGAATTGGGCCAAACTTGGCACACAGAACTCCCCTGACCAACACAAAACCCTGGAAGGGTTTGGTGGGTATTGTCCTTGAGTTTGGGAGTTGTAGTTCACCTACATCCAGAGAGTACTGTGGACTCAAACAATGATGGATCTGGACCAAACTTGGCACAAGCACTCAATATGCCCAAATATGAACACAGATGGAGTTTGGGGGGAATAGACCTTGACATTTGGGAGTTGTAGTTACTGGGATTTATAGTTCACCTACAATCAAAGAGCATTCTGAACCCCACCAATGATAGAATTGAACCAAACATTTCATACAGAACCTCCATAACCAACAGAAAATACTGTGTTTCCTGGTGGTCTTTGGTGACCCCTCTGACACCCCTTTATGACTTCTGCAGGGGTCCCGACCCCCAGGTTAAGAAGTGCTGCCTTAAGGCCATCCAGTCCATCTCCCTTCACCAGGGAAAGAAAACATAACCAAAGCCCTCCTGACAAAGAGCCATCCAGCCATAGATATAGATAGTAGGCCTGTGCGGTTTCGTTCGTTAATTCGTTATTAATTCGTTATTTTTGGCATTTCCGAAGCGATATCAAAACACATTTCCAAACCCGGAAGGGTTTTAAAATATCGAACCAGCAACCCCCATAGATTTAACGAGCTTCCGCTCGTTTCGTTAATGGGGTGGAGGCTGCTGGAGTGCTGGTGCCTGGGAGCCAATCTGGCGCTCCCAAGCAGTGCACCGTGGGTCCGTGGCTGTTTGTTTTTGATTGGCCGGCGAGCCCTTTCAAAGCGGCTCCGCGCGGCCGTAGCTTGCTGCAGAGGGCGAGGGAGTTTGCATTGGGTTGGCTTGGCTGCTAGCAACTGGGATTGGATTCATTCCTTGCTGCTGTGAGTGCTGCTTGCTTCATTTGCTGTCTCTTGCCTGTGTTTGGTCCACATTTGGGCCATTTTTTGGTTAATTTTCCATTTTAAAATATTTTTTAATATTTTTTTAATATTATTTTTTAATAATATTATTTTTATATTATTCTTAAAAAATATTCTAAAAAAGAAAAGACTCTTCTGTTGGTGTGTGCTCTCATTTGCTGTCTCCTGCCTGTGTTTGGTCCACATTTGGGTCATTTAAAATATTTTTTAATATTATTTTAATATTATTCTTAAAAAATACAAAAAATATTCTAAAAATTCGTTAATATTTACAAAATTTCGTAAATACCAAAACTTTTTTGGGGGAAAGTTTCGTAATTATTTTAAATATCGAAACAAAAAAACACCCCAATTACAAATCGATTTTAGAAACAAATTTTCTTGATCAAACAGGCCTAATAGATAGATATGATTCACACACACACATATATAGTTTCATAGATTTGAAAGGGACCCCTGAAGAAGGACAATGATACGTTGCATGTAGGCAAACCAGACAATCTCCACATCAACACTGACAAAGATACAGCAAGAAATACTGTTGACACAACAAGCATAAAGACATTACATATATTAGAAACCAACACTTTCTCATTGCTTCATTTTCCAGATCACCAGGCTGGGCCACAGCAACGTGTGGCAGGGTACCGCTAGTATAATATACATATAATATACATATAATATTGATATTATAATGTAATACAATATACTACTACTACTACTACTAATAAAATTATCTTATAATTATATATTTTATATTAAACGTAATATTACTAATAATATTACAGTATAATGTTATAGTACAATGTAACATATAATATTAATGTTGTGCCATGCTAATAAAAATATATTGTATTTACTTTTTACTTGTAAGCTGCTCTGAGTCCCCTTCGGGGTGAGAAGGGCGGCATAGAAATATCGTAAATAAACATAGTTTGTGCCACAAAAGAAAAGTTTCTGGAGGAGAACAACTCCTTGCAAAGGAAGGACCGCACCATTAAACAGGAAATATAACACTTTCGAACCAGGAACAGGGCATTTTTCAAATGTGGTTGCATACTGTTATCATTCCCTCTCAGTCCTTATCAGTTCCTTTCTCGTGGGAAGCCTGCCGGTGTGCAGGGGCCATGTCTCCTACTCTCTGCTCTCAAAACTGGCACGGTTGACCTCTGCTATTGTTCTCAGTCACAGCACATGGAATCCATGACGTTAGCACTTCAGCCCATGGGTCTCTCTGGCTGCCATATTTAGGGAATGGGGGTTGTGTGGCCTATCGTAGAATCCTAGATTTGGAAGAGACAACACAGGCCATCTAGTCCAACCCCCTTCTGTCCTGCAGGAAAAGCACAATCAAAGCACTCCTGACAGGGAGCCATCCAGCCATAATATTTATTTATTTATTAACTATTACATCTGGCCCGGCCATAGTTTTTTAAATCATTGTATGTTAATGTTTATATGTGATTTATTTAATTGTATTGTTGTTATTTTTTGTTTATTGCTTTCTTGTTTATTGATGTGTTGTCGGGCTTGGCCTCATGTAAGTCACTCTGAGTCCCTTGGGAAGATGGAGGCGGGATACCTCTGAGGATGCTTGCCATAGATGCAGGCAAAACGTCAGGAGAAATGCCTCTAGAACATGGCTCTATAGCCCGAAAAAACCCACAAGAACCTAGTGATTCCAGCCATGAAAGCCTTCGACAAGACATTAAATAAAGTATTATTATTATTATATAATAGAGTTGGAAGAGACTGCATGGGCCATCTAGTCCAACTGTACTGCAGGAAAAGCACCACACAGGTGGCCATCCGCCAATAATAATAATAATAATAATAATAATAATAATAATAATAGAGTAGGAAGGGACTGCATGGGCCATCTAGTCCAACTGCCCTTCAGGAAAAGCACAATCAAAGCACCCCAGATAAGTGGTCATCCACCCTCAATAATAATAATAACAATAACAATAATACTTGGAAGACACTACATGGACCATCTAACCATCAAACCCAATTTGTTTTGTGACACCTCTTCCCTTGCAGCTCGTGGTGGGCTCAGGTGGAGATGGGCCCCCCGGACCCCATCCTGGGCGTGACGGAGGCCTTCAAGCGCGACACCAGCAGCAAGAAGATGAACCTGGGGGTGGGGGCCTACCGTGACGACAACGGAAAGCCCTACGTCCTCAACTGCGTCCGCAAAGTGAGTCCTTCCTCTCTCTCTCTGTCTCTCTCTGTAGTCTGCAAGCAATATATTCATTTCAAAGCAAAACCGGCTTGTGAGTGATCATTTAATATTGCTATATAAAACCTACAGTCTTACAGGGAGTGGAACCCGTTCTGAGTCCACAGGAACTCCCTGCCTCTGCCTTTCTGCTTGGGAGACGGAGTCAGGCGCCCACTGACCATATTGACATGAGTCCCGTGTGCCATCGGATCTAATGCGCACCTCAAACCCAAGAAAGGATTTGGTGCCGAATGTCATGTGCCAAAAGCAGCAAACAGTGCAATCTTTGTCAAGTGGTGTTGATGTCCTTGGGATGTGCGAAGGCATGAACGCAATGTCCTGTTTGTCTCCAGGCAGAAGCCCAGATCGCGGCCAAGAAGATGGACAAGGAGTACCTGCCCATCGCCGGCCTGGCGGAGTTCACCAAGGCATCGGCGGAGCTGGCGCTCGGGGAGAGCAACGAGGTCATCCAGAGCGGACGGGTGAGGCAGCCCTTCGGCCTTCTCCCAAGGCAGTGGTTCTCAACCTTTCTAAAGCCGTGATCCCTAAATACGGTTCCTCATGTTATGGTGACCCCCAACCATAAAATTATTTTCATTGCTACTTTAGAACTGTAATTTCACAAATGTTATGAATCATAATGTAAATATCTGATATGCAGGATGTATTTTAATTGCACAATCAAAGCACTCTTGACAGGTGGCCACCCAGCCATAATAGTAATAATAATAATAATAATAATAATAATAATAATAATAATAATAATAATTGGCAGTGACCACATGGGTCATCTAGTCCTACCCCCTTCTGCCCTGCAGGAAAAGCACAATCAAAGCACCCTTGACAGGTGGCCATCCAGCCATAATAATAATAATAATAATAATAATAATAATAATAATAATAAAAAATCACGATCTGTCAACTGCAAAAGGCCACCTGACTTGGATCTGTGCGCATCATTCAAAAATACATTTCACAGTCTTAGTCACTTGTGATTTTGTGATACGAAATCCAGCATAGAGATCTCGTTTGCTGTGACATACTGTGTTTTTGTGTCAATAGTAATAATAATAATACATCACACAGTCCTAGGTGCTTGGCAAGTGCTCGACTTGTGATTTTGTGATACGAAATCCAACATCGAGATCTCGTTTGCTGTGACATATTGTGCTTTTGTGTCAATTAATAATAATAATAATAATAATAATAATAATAGGCAGTGGCCACATGGGCCATCTAGTCCAACCCCCTTCTGCCCTGCAGGAAAAGCACAATCAAAGCACCCTTGACAGGTGGCCATCCAGCCATAATAATAATAATAATAATAATAGTTGGAAGAGGAGTAGTCCAACTCTTAAGAGTATTCAGTCATTATAAAAGGTAATATTACTAGGTAGGAATGCATGCTGCTCCCTCAAGTTCCAGGGTTGTGAAAAAGTCTGGATTTTGTTTTTGTTTATTTTCAAGCCAATATGTTGTTGTAAAGAGAGGTGGAATATACAAAGATGTTTATTTGTGTGGTTTTCAAAAACAAAGGCACTTAAGCGTAACGGTTGCAAGAATGAGATGAAGCTTATTAGGTTGCTTAAAAACAGTTCAGTGCTTGATTTCCAATACAACTCTTCACTTCATCTATGCTTCGCCCACTTTCTCCCAGCCAATTGCAAGGGTATTCCACATTTCCCTCCAAGCTGCTTCTCAGCTCCGCCTCCTCTAGGAAATGACTAACCTAAGAGGGCTGCCTCCATTGCACCATTCCACAAAATGGCTGCCAAAATAACTGGGCCTAATTCCTGAGCTTTTCCTGACCCACAGATAGGCAATTCATCACAGTGGTCAAATTAAACACACACATTTCACCATCAAGGCTGGATTTTAAGTCTCAAGAAAGAGCAGGTTGCTGACGATGGTGCTCTTTCCCTTCGCAGTACGTCACGGTGCAGACTATTTCCGGGACGGGGTCCCTACGAGTTGGGGCCAACTTCTTGGTGAGTCCTCCTTGCACCACGGAACTTGGGGAGGTGGTTTGGGGTGCCTTTTGCAAAGCTGACCCTCTCCCTCTCGGTGCAGCAACGCTTCTTCAAGTCCAGCCGCGACGTCTACCTGCCGAAACCCTCCTGGGGGAACCACACTCCCATCTTCCGGGACGCCGGGATGCAGCTGCAGAGCTACCGCTACTACGACCCCAAGACCTGCGGCTTCGACTTCACCGGCGCCTTGGAGGACATTTCCGTAAGCAAGAAATAATAATATTTATTATTTGGGGAAGCCTGGCTCAGGAAAGGGCCATTTGGGGTGGGAAGGGCTGAGCTCGAGAGGGTCCAAAGGGGAGGGCCTGTAAACAGAGAACTCCCCCCATTGTTGGAAAGGCCACTCAAAGTAGTAGTAATAGTAGTAGTAGTAGTAGTAGTAGTAATTATTATTTTGGGGTGGGAAGGGCTGAGCTAGAGAGGGCCCAAAGAGGGGGCCTGTAAGCAGAGATCTTCCCCCATTGTTGGAAGGGCCACTCAAAGTAGTAGTAATAGTAGTAGTAGTAGTAGTAGTAGTAGTAATTCTTATTTTGTGGTGGGAAGGGCTGAGCTAGAGAGGGTCCAAAGAGGAGGGCCTGTAAACAGAGAACTCCCCCCATTGTTGGAAGGGCCACTCAAAGTAGTAGTAGTAGTAGTAATAATTTGGTTATTTAGTTAGTTATCATGTCAGAAGCGAATTGAGAATACAATTATGTATAGAAAAAACCACAAAAAAAGTTAAAAACTTGGCATTATTGTTATTTTGTTGTGTATGATTTTGCTTTTTTTTGTACTCATATGTTGTATGTATTTTACTGTATTGTTATTGTGTTTTGGTTTTATTTTATTGTAATATGCTGTTGGGCTTGGCCTCATGTAAGCTGCCCCGAGTCCCCATCGAGGAGATGGTGGCGGGGTATTAAATAAAGATTATTATTATTATTATTATTATTGTTATTGTTATTATTATGCTAAATGTCGTTTGACCAGAAGCTGGCCTCTTGGGTCATTGTAAGAAGTTTGCAACAGGCAGCTTAATAATAATAATAATAATAATTAATTAATAAATAATAATAATAATAATGTCTGAGCTAGAGGAAGTCTGATGGGGAGAGCCTGCAAACAGAGACCCCTTCCAGTTATCGGAAGGGCACTCAATGTAATAATAATAATAATAATAATAATAATAATAATAATGTCTGAGCTAGAGAGGGTCCGAAGGGCACAGAAATTTCCCCCTGTTGTTGGAAGGGTACTCAATGTAGCAGTAGTAGTAGTAGTAGTAGTAATAATAATAATAATAATAATAATAATAATAATAATAATAATGTCTGAGCTAGAGAGGATCCGAAGGGGAGGGCCTGTAAACAGAGACCTTCCCTGTTGTTGGAAGGGCACTCAATGTTATAATAATAATAATAATAATAATAATAATAATAATAATAATAATAATAATAATGTCTGAGCTAGAGAGGATCTGAAGGGGGGGGCCTGTAAATAGAGATCTCCCCTTCTTGTTGGAAGGGCACTCAGTGTAATAATAATAATAATAATAATAATTATTATTATTATTATTATTATTATTATTATTATTATTATGTCTGAGCTAGAGAGGATCCGGAGAGGAGGGCCTGTAAACAGAGTAGTCTTCCAATTATCGGAAGGATACTCAATGTAATAATAATAATAATAATAATAATAATAATAATAATAATAATAATGATAATGATAATAATAATATGTCTGAGCCAGAGAGGATCCGATGGGGAGGGGCCTGTAAACAGAGACCTTCCCCTGTTGTTGGAAGGGCACTCAGTGTAATAATAATAATAATAATAATAATAATAATAATAATAATAATATCTGACCTAGAGAGGGTACGAAAGGGAGGCCAGGGCTGGGCCTGTAAACTGAGCCCTCTCCTCATTGTTGGAAGGACCGCTCAAGGTAGTAGTAGTAGTAGTAGTAGTAATAATAATAATAATAATAATAATAATAATAATAATATAATGTCTGAGCTAGAGAGGGTCCGAAGGGCACAGAAATTTCCCCCTGTTGTTGGAAGGGTACTCAATGTAGCAGTAGTAGTAGTAGTAGTAATAATAATAATAATAATAATATAATGTCTGAGCTAGAGAGGATCCGAAGGGGAGGGCCTGTAAACAGAGACCTTCCCTGTTGTTGGAAGGGCACTCAATGTTATAATAATAATAATAATAATAATAATAATAATAATAATAATAATAATGTCTGAGCTAGAGAGGATCTGAAGGGGGGGGCCTGTAAATAGAGATCTCCCCTTCTTGTTGGAAGGGCACTCAGTGTAATAATAATAATAATAATAATAATTATTATTATTATTATTATTATTATTATTATTATTATTATTATTATGTCTGAGCTAGAGAGGATCCGGAGAGGAGGGCCTGTAAACAGAGTAGTCTTCCAATTATCGGAAGGATACTCAATGTAATAATAATAATAATAATAATAATAATAATAATAATAATAATAATGATAATGATAATAATAATATGTCTGAGCCAGAGAGGATCCGATGGGGAGGGGCCTGTAAACAGAGACCTTCCCCTGTTGTTGGAAGGGCACTCAGTGTAATAATAGTAATAATAATAATAATAATAATAATAATAATAATAATAATAATAATATCTGAGCTAGAGAGGGTACGAAAGGGAGGCCAGGGCTGGGCCTGTAAACTGAGCCCTCTCCTCATTGTTGGAAGGACCGCTCAAGGTAGTAGTAGTAGTAGTAGTAGTAATAATAATAATAATAATAATAATAATAATAATAATATGTCTGAGCTAGAGAGGGTCCGAAGGGGAGGACCTGTAAACAGAGACCTCCTCCTGTTGTTGGAAGGGCACTCAGTGTAATAATAATAATAATAATAATAATAATAATATAATGTCTGAGCTAGAGATAATCCGAAGGGGAGGGCCTGTAAACAGAGACCCTCCCTGTTGTTGGAAGGGCACTCAGTGTAGTAATAATAATAATAATAATAACAGTAATAATAATAATAATGTCTGAGCTAGAGAGGGTCCTAACGGGAGGCCAGGGCTGGGCCTGTAAACCGAGACCCCTCCTCATTGTTGGAAGGGCCACTCAAGATGATAATGATAATAATAATAATAATAATAATAATAATAATAATAATAATAATAATAATAACAATTTTATTTCTTACCCGCCTCTCCTTGTGCCTCGAGGTGGGTCACCGCACAGTCAAAGCACACAAAAATTGCAAAAATTCTATACACACACATTATTAAAATGTAGTTCTTTAAAAGATACAAATTTCAGACTTCTGATCTGTTTATTGATGAGTCCACTGACCATATCAACAATAGAAGACAAACACAAAAATGCGTGGACAGTTGGACACTGATCCTTGACTCCTCTTCCTCCTCCTTCTCTCTGTACCAAAGAAAATCCCGGAGAAGAGCATCCTCCTCCTCCACGCCTGCGCACACAACCCGACCGGCGTGGACCCGCGGCCCGAACAGTGGAAGGAGATGGCCGCCTTAGTGAAGGTGAGCAGGCTCAGGGAAGGCTTCCGCGAGTTCTCCTGCTTGGGAAGGTCCAGCAGGGGTATGGAAGAAGGAACCTGTGGCATTGATGGTCTCGTCGTTCCCATTTTCCTGCTTCTTGGCAGAATGGGGTTGGACTGGGTGGCCCACAAGGTCTCTTCCAATTCTGTGATTCTATGAGTCTGAAATCTTACGGCTAATTGAGCCGAGGTGCCACTCTGACATATGGGACTCGAGGAAATGTGGGTATTATTATATGATTATGATTATGATTATATGTATATATAATATATATACAATATTTTATATAATTTATATATATATGTATATATGTATATATAATTTATATAATATATATATATATAATTATATATATATAATTTATATATTATGTATATATAAATTATATAATATATATATAATATTATATACAATATGTAAATTATATATATATTATTTATATTATATAATTTTTATATATATAATATTATATATATTTTATATACATATAATCATAATAATCATATTGTATATACATATGATATTTATATTATAATGTAATACAGTATAATACTAATATATTATAATTATATATTTTATACTACATGTAATATTACTAATAATATTACAATATAATGGGTACAGTGGTTCTCAACCTTTCAAACACCGTGACCCCTAAATATGCTTCCTCGTGTTGTGGTGACCCCCAACCATAAAATTATTTTTGTTGCTCCTTTATAACTGTAATTTTGCTACTGTTAGAAATCGAAATGTAAATATGTGATGTGCAGGCTAGGCCCTGCACGAAGCCTCCCTCGCCTAAGCCGCGCCCCTGCCAGCCAGCGGGAGCGCGATCTAGGCAAGAGATTTCATACAAGGCATCCATTTTGAGGGGGCGGGGCCAACCGAGGCACCTTCGCAACCCCCAGAAAATGGCCCAGCAACCCCCCTGGGGGTCGCGACCCCCCGGTTGAGAACCACTGGTATAGTACAATATAGTGATGTATAGCGCTGATATTGTACTGTGTTAATGGTATAATGTATTTTGTGTGTGTATATATATATATTGTGTGTTTATATATATCTTGTAAGCCGCTCTGAGTCCCCTTCGGGGTGAGAAGGGCGGCATATGAATGTTGCAAGTAAATAAATAAAAATAAAATATAATAGTGATGTGTAGCGCCGATATTGTAATGTGCTAATGGTATAATGTATTGTATGTGTGTGCGTGTGTATATATATATTGTGTGTATATCTTGTAAGCCGCTCTGAGTCCCCTTTGGGGTGAGAAGGGCGGCATATAAATCTTGCAAGTAAATAAATAAAAATAAAATATATTTATATTTATAAATATAATATAATAATAATACAGGTATGAAGTATGTTTCCTCGTTGTGCACCAAATGCTAGTTTTGTGTGTAGGAAGTGTTTGCCAAAGCCTGTTGGGCCTTCCTGGCGTCTTGTGGGGCGTCTCCCTGCATTGCATTGCAGGCTCTTCCTTTTGCTCCTTCCTTCTTTCTTTCCTTCCTTCTCTTGCAGAAGCGGAACCTCTTTGCCTTCTTCGACATGGCGTACCAGGGCTTTGCCAGCGGGGACATCAACCGGGACGCCTGGGCCGTCCGGCACTTCATCGAGCAAGGCGTCAACATCGCCCTCTCCCAGTCCTACGCCAAGAACATGGGCCTCTACGGTAAGGAAGGCCTCCGCACCCCTTCCTCCGGATTAGAGGGATTAAGGGTTGCGGGGAGGCTTCCCTTTCCTGGGCAGGGATTGGCCAACGGAGGACTCTGGACTTTGGACTGGAATTCTCTGTTTTTCAAGGTCTTCTTGGGTCAAGGGATTGCGAGGTTGCAAGAAAGAGCGAGAGGAGAAGGAGGCTCTTTGGCACGTGACGGGAAAGACCGTGCCAAACAACCAAGGAGGGATTGCATTTCAGCCCAACCTCCACTCCTGATTATTCAATTTAGTGATTTAGGGGAAAACTTAATAATAATAATAATAATAATAATAATAATAATAATAATAATAATGTATTGTCGAAGGCTTTCATGGCCAGAATCACTGGGTTGTTGTAGGTTTTTTCAGGCTATATGGCCATGGTCTAGAGGCATTCTCTCCTGACGTTTCGCCTGCGTCTATGGCAAGCATCCTCAGAGGTTGTGAGCCATTGAAATCCACAAACATGTGGACAATTTCAACCATGAAAACGAACAAAATCTGGCTAGCAGTATTAAAAAACTTGAAAAACAGCAAAACAACAGAGAGGAAACAAATCTGGGACACCTAATCACCTCTTGACAAAAGATTGCCCCAGGACTGCCAGGCCATCAAATGCTAATCAAGGTGGTCAGTTGAAACATTCACACCTCGCTCCAACCCTGGTCATTCCACAGATATATAAACCCTTTTTCCTAGTTTCCAACAGACCTCCCTACCTCTGAGGATGCTTGCCATAGATGCAGGTGAAACGTCAGGAGAAAATGCCTCTAGAACATATAGCCCAAAAAAACCTACAACAACCTCAAAACATAGAGTAAGCAATGCAAAGATCCAAAGACAAAGGTTGAATACAAAAACACAGTTCCATAGATCCATGGGCAAAAACATGAAGCATAATCCTTAGGCAAAGATCAAACAAGAGTCCATGGTAAAACGGTGAAACACAAGACCCAAAAAATCCCAGATTCAGGAAGCCAAAAGCGTGCTGCTTATAGCCAAGATTAATCCATAGGAGTTTGCATGGAAAGAGCCACGTTGAACTGACAATTTCCTTTTGTCAGCCAGAAACCTAAATACCCTTTGCTAACATGAAGGCATTGCAATGACCTTTTGCCGACTTGGCTTCTTTCTTACTAGCTAAGCAAGAACTCCTCCTGACCCTCCAATCTAAGCCTTCTTGCCTGCTCATTAATTCACTATCTTCAATGCTCTCTTCTTTATCAGTTTGGTCCAGCTGGACCAAATCACCGTGGGAAGGCTGAGCAGGCGAAGACAACTCCACCTGTCCGTTATCTCGCTCACTGGCATTCTTTTCCCTTCAGAACTGACTTGTTGTCTTTTCTGCTGCACTGTCTGGGAGAGGCACAGAAACAGGCCCAGAAATCTGAATCCCATCATCCTCTTCATCAGGGAACATTTCTGGCTCACAAGACCCACAGGGTTCAGTTTCAGGCTCAGAATCAAACTGAGTCACAACAGCACCCAGTAACAATAATAGTTGTGTTTCTTGCTTGCTTCTCCTCATGGTTTGAGGCACGTTACAGCATTACTAAAATGTAAACAAAGACATAACACTCCGCAACATATGCGCATTGAAGCAGACCTCCTTTTGCCTTCTAGGGGAGCGAGTGGGGGCCTTCACGGTGGTCTGCCAGGATGCGGAGGAGGCCAAGCGTGTGGAGTCCCAGCTGAAGATCCTGATCCGGCCCATGTACTCCAACCCGCCCGTCAACGGGGCCCGCATCGCCTCCACCATCCTCACCAGTCCCGACCTGCGCAAGGAGTGGTAAGGAAAGCGAGGGAGGGGCCCCTTGCCCTTCTTTGGTGCGACCCTATTGCGACCGGGGGCTCATTCTCATCACTCAGATCAGAGAGCGAGGACTTGCACCTCGACAGCGCTCTGCTCTTCCTCCCCTGATCCTCTCTTTCTCTGCCTCTCTCTGCATCCCTCTTTGTTGGCGCAGGCTGGTGGAGGTGAAGGGCATGGCGGACCGTATCATCGGCATGCGCACCCAGCTGGTGGCCAACCTGAAGAAGGAAGGCTCCTCCCACAACTGGCAGCACATCACTGACCAGATCGGCATGTTCTGCTTCACGGGACTCAAGCCGGAACAGGTCAGTCCCCGCTCCGGCCCGGAGAGAGGATGGCGATGCTTATTAATAAACGTAATAATAATAGAATAAATTATAATCAATAATAATAAAGAAAAAGAATAAATGTAATACTAATAGAATAAAATAATAACTAATAATAATAACAGTAAAATAAATAATAATAATAATAAAGAAAAATAATAAATGTAATAATAGAATAAAATTATAACTAATAATAAAGAAAAGTAATAAATGTAATACTAATAACAGTAAAATAATGACTGTAATAATAACAGAGAAAAATAATAAATGTAATGATAATATAATAAAATAATTAATAATAATAGTAAAATAAGAAATGTAATAATAATAAAGAAAATAATAAATGTAATAATAGAATAAAATTATAACTAATAATAAAGAAAAGTAATAAATGTAATACTAATAACAGTAAAATAATGACTGTAATAATAACAGAGAAAAATAATAAATGTAATGATAATATAATAAAATAATTAATAATAATAGTAAAATAAGAAATGTAATAATAATAAAGAAAATAATAAATGTAATAATAGAATAAAATTATAACTAATAATAAAGAAAAGTAATAAATGTAATACTAATAACAGTAAAATAATGACTGTAATAATAATAGAGAAAAATAATAAATGTAATGATAATATAATAAAATAATTAATAATAATAGTAAAATAAGAAATGTAATAATAATAAAGAAAATAATAAATGTAATAATAGAATAAAATTATAACTAATAATAAAGAAAAGTAATAAATGTAATACTAATAACAGTAAAATAATGACTGTAATAATAACAGAGAAAAATAATAAATGTAATGATAATATAATAAAATAATTAATAATAATAGTAAAATAAGAAATGTAATAATAATAAAGAAAATAATAAATGTAATAATAGAATAAAATTATAACTAATAATAAAGAAAAGTAATAAATGTAATACTAATAACAGTAAAATAATGACTGTAATAATAACAGAGAAAAATAATAAATGTAATGATAATATAATAAAATAATTAATAATAATAGTAAAATAAGAAATGTAATAATAATAAAGAAAATAATAAATGTAATACTAATAACTGAGTAAAATAATAGCTGTAATAATAATAATAGAGTAAAATAATAAATGTAATTAAAATAATAATAAATAGAATAAAATAATAAATAGAATAATAATAAATAAAAACAACAAATGTAATAATAATAGAATAAAATAATAACTAATGATATTAGAGTAAAATTATAACTAATAATAACAGAGTAAAATCTATGTAATAATAATAATAATGAAAAATAATAAATGTAATAATAGAATAAAATAATAACTAATAATAATAATAGTAAAATAATAAATAATAATAATAAAGAAAAATAATAAATGTAATACAAATAACAGTAAAATAATAACTGTAATAATGAGTAAAATAATAAATGTAATAAAAAGAATGATAGAGTAAAATAATAAATATAATAATAAACAAAAATAAATGTAATAATAATAGAATAAAATAATTGTAATAATAATACAGAAAAATAATAAATATAATAATAAAATTATAAATGTAATATAATAAAATAATAACTAATAATATTAGAGTAAAATTATAACTAATAATAATAACAGAGTAAAATAAGAAATGTAATAATAATAAAGAAAAATAATAAATGTAGTAATAATAGAATAAAATAATAACTAATAATAATAGACCTTGGCCTTTGTGTTTCAGGTGGAGCGGCTGACGAAGGAGTTCTCGGTGTACATGACGAAGGACGGGCGCATCTCGGTGGCGGGGGTCACCTCGGGCAACGTGGCCCACCTGGCCCACGCCATCCACCAGGTCTCCAAGTAGGGAGCAAGGGCCCCAGCATCCCCCCCCCCCCCCAGGACCTCCTTTGGGGCAGGAGGAGGAAGAGGAGGAGGGAGAGGAAGAGGTGGCAACACGGTGGCGGTCCAGATGGTTATATGGCCCTGCCTCTCTCCCTTGGCGCGCTTTCCCCAAAAATAAGGAGCCTTTCACGCTTGTCCCAGTTTCCCTTTCCTTTTTGCAGAGGTGGTGGTGGTGGGAAAGGCTGCTTGACCCCATAGACGTCGTCACCCAAAGATTGTGCCACTTGGGCCCTGTCTACACTGCTATAACAACATCCAGATTATCTGCTCTGAACTGGATTATATATGGCTGCGTAGACCCATATAATCCAGTTCAAAGCAGACCGTAAAATGGATTATATTTACTTTGCATCTGCTTTGATAATCTGGATTATATGGCCTGGTTATTGTGAGACTACACTGCCATATAATCCAGATTATCAGAGCAGATAATCCAGATTTTCAGAGCAGATAATCTGGATTTAGATGGCAGTGTAGATGTGCCCTGAGGCCCCTTCTACGCTGCCATATAATCTAGATAATAATAATCCTCTAATCCACATTCTCTGCTCTGAACTGGATTATATGAGTCTATACTGCCGTATAATCCAGATCAAAGGAAATGGTCTGGATTATATATGGCAGTGTAGATGAGGCCTCATATAATCCACTTTAAAGCAGATACTATAGATTCTAAATAAATAAATAAATAAATAAATAAATAATCTGCTTGGATAATCTGGATTATATGGCAGGGTAGAAGCACCCTGAGTCTACACTGCCATATAATCCAAATTATCAAAGCAGATAATCCGGATTTTAGATGGCAGTGTAGACGTGCCCTGACGCCCCTTCTACATTGCCGTATAATTCAGATAATAATAATCCTCTAATCCACATTATCTGCTCTGAACTGGATTTTATGTGTCTATACTGCCATATAATCCGGATCAAAGGAAACGGTCTGGATTATATATGGCAGTGTAGATGAGGCTTTATATGATCCAGTTCAAAGCAGATAATACGGAATACCTGCTTGGATAATCTGGATTATATGGCCTGAGTCCACACTGCCATATAATCCAGATTATCCAAGCAGATGATCTAGATTTTGTATGGCAGTGCAGACCCAGCCTTGGTCCTCAGTTCCAGATTCGAGTGACGGGCTTTTTTGGGGAGTCCTGCCTCCAGTTGCAGTGACAAAACAAAGATATCCCAGGGTTCCCAAAGGCCGCTTTGCGCACAAGGAAGCCTCGCAGCCCTCTGTTAACCCCCTTTTGTTTACTTTCTGCTTCCGCACAGATTTTGACCTGATTTCACGCACCTTCGGCCTCTAACGTTCGGATCTCTTTGTGTTCGGAACCCAGGGTTCCTTCTCTCTCCTTTTGCCAAACGCACTCTCGCATCGTTTCCACTGTTTGATTATTATGATTGTGATCAAACCGATGATAGGTAGCAATTTTTTTGCTTTGGAACCAAATACAAGGTAGACAATAGAATGTGACAACACAAATCGATCTTCAGGAAGGATGGTTACGTTTTGAGATATTCCTCGACTGCAACTCCCATCATCTTTCGCCATTGTTTAGCTGCTGGGAGTTGTAGTCCAAGGAGAACTTGTTTCAGCTTTGGAGGGGATTCTGGTCTGCACCCAGGGCCGTGCGGGGATGCCTTGCCTGGCCTTCCCATCGCTCCCTTCCCTCTGGGATGCTGGGAACTCCACTCCATGGACTCCTGTTTTGGGGGGTTCCGCGTTTGCGGTGGTTCTGCTTCCGTTGCCGCCTTCCTCCGTCCTTTCCCGGAGGTCGTTCTGCCGTTCTGTAGAATCCACTCTGGCCTTGGTCCAGGTCCAGCCTCTCGTTTGGAAGGAAATAATAAAGCTGCTGCTAGACGTTGCCTTCAGTTGTCTTCATATTACCCGCATACCGTCTCACATCGGCTGGACACACAGCCCATCCCTATCTATCCATCCATCCATCTATCTGTCCGTCCGTCCGTCCGTCCATCCATCTATCTGTCTATCTATCCATCCATCTATCCATCTGTCTACCCATCCATCCATCCATCCATCCATCTATCCATCCATCCATCTGTCTATATGTCCATCCATCTATCTATCCATCCATCCATCTATCCATCCATCCATCCATCCATCCTTCTATCTATCCATCCATCTATCCATCTGTCTATCCGTCCATCTATCTATCCATCCGTCCGCCCGCCCATCCATCCATCCATCTATCCATCCATCCTTCCATCTATCCATCCGCCCGCCCAACCATCCATCCATCTACCTACCTACCTCTCTTTCTATCTATCCATCCATCCATCCATCCATCCTATCTATCCATCCTTCCATCTATCTATCTATCTATCTATCTATCTATCTATCTATCTATCTATCTATCTATCTATCTATCTATCTATCTATCCATCCATCCATCCATCCATCCATCCATCCATCCATCCTTCTATCCATCTATCCATCCTTCTCTCTATCCATCCATCTATCTATCCATCCATCCATCTATTTATTTATTTATTACTTCGCTTATATACTGCAATTCTCAGCCTAATGGCGACTCATTGCGGTGTACAACATGGAAAAAACAGGTGCAAAAATACAACATACAACAAATAATCCACAGTACATCATTATCAAAACATCTCATCAAAAACATCCATATAACTACAAGCCATTCCGAGTCGTCTCATCGTCAAGTTCCCAATCCAATATCATTTCCGTTGTTCCGTTCCTATGGTCGAGTTACCCGTCATTGCACTACTATTCAAATGCCTTCTCAAACAACCAGGTCTTTAACTTCCTGCGGAATATCAACAGGGAGGGGGCTAGCCTGATGTCCACGGGAAGGGTGTTCCACAGCCGAGGAGCCACCACCGAGAAGGCCCTATCTCTCGTCCCCGCCAGCCGTGCCTGTGACGCAGGCGGGATCAAGACGAGGGCCTCCCCGGAAGATCTCAAAGTCCTCGTGGGCTCATAGGCCGAGAGGCGGTCAGTTAGGTATCTATCTATCTATCTGTCCATCTGTCTATATGTCCATCCATCTATCTATCCATCCATTTATCCATCTGTCTGTCCGTCCATCCGTCTGTCTGTCCATCCATCCTATCTATCCACCCACCCATCCATCTGTCTATCCGTCCGCCCGCCCATCCATCCATCTATCTATCCATCCATCCTTCCTTCTATCCATCTATCCATCCGCCCGCCCAACCATCCATCCATCCATTTACCTACCTACCTCTCTATCTATCCATCCATCCTATCTATCCATCCTTCCATCTATCTATCTATCCATCCTTCTATCTATCTATCTATCCATCCTTTCTTCCTTCTATCCATCCACCCATCCATCCATCTATCTATCCATCTGTCTGTCCGTCCATCTGTCTATCCTTCCTTCCTTCCTTCCATCTATCCATCTGTCTGTCTGTCCATCCGTCTGTCCATCCATCCACAGGGAGAGGCGGGGGGAGTATTTAGTCAGATACCAATTGTACAAGTTCTCCCACTTAAAAAAGATGACAAAGGCCTGTAATTGACATTATCAGTAGGTCTCAACTATAATAATAATACTTCCATGCCATCAAATCCAGAATTGGAAAGTTGACGACAGTTCCCAAGTGTAGACTCTGCAAGGAAGCAGACGAAAAACAATAGATCCCATCCTCAGCTGCAGCAAGAAGACGTGCAGACAGACAGACTACAAGCAGAGGCACAACACCATCCCAGTGCTTCTTTCTCTGTATTAGTGTGGAATTTGCATGGCCCCACCCACTGCTTCTTCCATTACCCTTTGGGAGGAGGCTGGGCCATGGATGATGGGGCTTGCAGTACTTTAACTCCCTTCCCAAGACCACTGCGACCCACACAAATGAGGGACTTGGACTAAACTTGGTACATGACCCACTATACATCCTGGTGCAGTTCGGGGGAGAATGGACCAAGGATGATGGGACTTGCAGTACCTTCACTTCCTTCCTGAGACCTCTGTGGCCCCCATGAATGAGGGACTTGGACTAAACTTGGTACACAGACGCCCCTCCATGACCCACTATACATCCTGGTGCAGTTCGGGGGAGAATGGACCAAGGATTGATATCGAGCTCTTTTGGGGGGTCTCTCCGGAGAGGAGAGCCCAAGGACTGCACCAAAGAGAGTCCTGGATACCTTGGTGAGATTTCCGGAAGCCAATCCAAGAGCGCAGGAATATTTTAAAATATAATCAGCTCACCAGAGGCGGAAGAAGTCCAGCGATTGAGGTTTATTTGCGATTCAGCTGCAATCGGATGCAGTTGTAGGGATAGTTCCTCTACAAGCATGTAGATACAAAGATTTCAGGCATTTTTATACAGTACAGGACAAAAGAAAGTTTGAAACTCCCGCTGCCCCTTGCCGGCCGGCTTGACGCTGATTGGCTGAGGCTGGAACAGCTGGGAGGAGGCTTGGCGGCCCGCCTCAGCTTTCAGCCAATCAGAACGTTCCTGCGCCTCGGGAGGGCCAATGGGCGTCCTCCGCTCGCTTCTGAGTTTGGACCAATCAGGAGTGAGGGGGCGGAACGGCCGCAGACAAAGGGGAAAGATGATGGGATTTGGATTTCCTGCCAGCTGGAATGCGGGCTTTTGTCCCAGGCGGGAAGAGGGTGATCCGGATAAACAAAGAGCTTTCCAGTCCTTGATGGGTTTTGGGGAGCATTTTGAATAAGCTAGATCGATATCGGGCCACTCGGGGGGTCAACAATACCTTGGTGATATATCAGTCCTTTCTTTCCGAGGCTCTGCTGACCCCCTTCCCTCGCTGGCCTTGCTCCGATGGCTAGGGTTGGGGATCAGCAGTATTGTCCATGCTGATGAGTCAATCAATGGGTGATTGAGGAAGAGGCTGGGGCTCTTTCCTCAGGCAGTTCCTGGTCACGCCGGTTTTTGTGGGGCGAAGGTCAAGGGGGTGGGTACAGAGGAAATTCATAAGGTTACATACATATATCAATATCATAGGCAATAGGCATCACTGATACAGAGTTAGAGCAGAAGAGGAACCCCCATCCCACCCCATAAAGTTTATTTCAATATTTGATCTTTATTAAGGTCCAAACTGGAAATCCCATGCTCTTAGGAAGGGCGTGTGGAAGCAGAGGTTGCTAGCAGTTCAAATCAAGCATTGATAGAAAGTTCATGGCCAGGGTTGTGGCAAACAGTCCAGTCCACTCAGCAGAGAGTCATGGATTCAGGCTGGAATCAGCAGATGGGCGCTGAGTTGATCAATAACAGAATCCATCGCTCGGCCCTTGGGGAACTATAAGTACTTGGGAGGGGGGGGGGGAGATACTCGGCATCAGGATGATGGGACTTGCAGTACCTTCACTCCCTTCCTGAGACCTCTGTGGCCCCCATGAATGAGGGACTTGGACTAAACTTGGTACACAGACCCCCCTCCATGACCCACTATACATCCTGGTGCAGTTTGGGGGAGAATGGACCAAGGATGATGGGACTTGCAGTACCTTCACTCCCTTCCCAAGACCACTGCGACCCTCACAAATGAGGGACTTGGACTAAACTTGGTACACAGAACCCCCCATAACCCACTTTACATCCTGGTGCAGTTTGGGGGAGGATGGACCAGGAATGATGGGACTTACAGTACCCTAACTCCCTTCTTGAGACCACTGCAACCCCGAAGATTGAGGGACCTGGACCAAGCTTGGTACACAGACCCCATATAACCCACTTTACATCCTGGTGCAACTTGGGGGAGAATGGAGCAAGAATGATGGGACTTGCAGTACCTTCACTCACTTCCAGAGACCACTGCGACCCCCATGAATAATGCGTCCGGACCAAACTTGGAACACAGACACCCCCATGACCAAACAAACAATGGGTTTGGGGAACTGACCCACCTATATGGGAGTTGTAGTTCACCTGGAAGCACCCTCTGTTTGGGAAGTGTTCACTGGCACTTGGTTGCTTGCTGTCTGGGGTTCTCCTGTTTCCAAGAGTTCGTTGTTTACTATCTCCTGCCTAGAGGCATCCTCCCAAACTGAGGATGCCTCCAGGCAACAACAACCAAGCTACCTCTCTGCAGAGACCCTCACTGATTGACTTTGCAACTTCATGGCTACTCAAGGCTATTTCAAGCTTGCTCATTGCAACATCCACACTTGCTTCAAACAGGCAAGGGTTCTTCCTCCCACCCTGGACATTATTCCATAGGTGTGTGTGTATGTATATATGCACGTGTGTATGTATGTGTGTGTGTGTGTGTGTGTGTGTGTGTGTGTATATATATATATATATACATACACACACACACACACTCCACTTCCCTCTCTTTCAACAGACTCAGGATGGTTGCCATAATGCAATGAAGCAAGTGGAGTGTGTATATATATATATGTATGTATACACACACACACACAGAGTCCTCCCCTGCCACGTATTGCTGTGGCCGTCTGTGTATATGTGTTTTGTGTGTATATATGCGTCTATATATTTGTGTATATATGTGTGTTTGCGTAAATATATATGGGTGTATATGTGTGTATATATTTATGTATTTGTGTGTTTATATGTGCACATGCCTATTGTGTATATGTGCGTGCTTGTCTATATGCATAATTTGTGGGTATATATGTATATTTGTGTGCATGTATATATGTATATATGTGTGTATATATGTGTTTCTGCATATACATATGTGTGTGTATGAATGTGTGCATGTGTGTACATATGTATATTGTGTGTGCATGTATATATGTGTGTATATAAGTGTATATTTGTGTGTGTTTGTGCATATATATGTGTGTGTGTATGAATGTGTGCATGTGTATATGTGTATACATATGTATATTGTGTGCATGTATATATGTGTGTATATAAGTGTATATTTGTGTGTGTTTGTGCATATATATGTGTGTGTGTATGAATGTGTGCATGTGTGTACATATGTATATTGTGTGTGCATGTATATATGTGTGTATATAAGTGTATATTTGTGTGTGTTTGTGCATATATATGTGTGTGTGTATGAATGTGTGCATGTGTATATGTGTATACATATGTATATTGTGTGCATGTATATATGTGTGTATATAAGTGTATATTTGTGTGTGTTTGTGCATATATATGTGTGTGTGTATGAATGTGTGCATGTGTATATGTGTATACATATGTATATTGTGTGCATGTATATATGTGTGTATATAAGTGTATATTTGTGTGTGTTTGTGCATATATATGTGTGTGTGTATGAATGTGTGCATGTGTATATGTATATGAGTGTATGTATATATGGTGTATTTTGGGGGTTTTTAAGTCTGTTCCACTGGGGTTTTGTGTGTGTGTGTGTGTGTGTTTAGGGGTGATGGTCACTCGTTGGCCTGATAAGTGTCTTGTGTCCAAATTTGGTGTCAATTCGTCCAGTGGTTTTTGAGTTATGTTAATCCAACGAATATTACACACACACATATCTATCTATCTATCTATCTATCTTAGGAATAATGTCCAGATTGGAAGCAAGTGTGAAAGTTTCAATTAGCAAGCTTGATTACCATTGAGTGGCCACGACGTCTGCAAAGTCAATCAGTGAGGGTCGCCTGGCCTTTGTTGCCAGGAAGCACCTTCTGCTTCCTCTGCCATGCAATCCAGTTTGCAGCAGATCATCTGGATTTTATTATTATAGCAGTGCAATTATATATGTAAAATTATTTAATTTTACTTAATTAATTATAATTTTAATTATTTAATTACTAATTTATTATTAATAATTGCCATGGCTCAGTGAAGCAGATCATCTGGGTTTCATTATATAGCACTGCAATTATATATGTAAGGCTATTTAATTTTAGTGCAATTATATATGTAAGGCAATCTAATTTTACGTAATTAATTATAATTTTAATTATTATTTAATTACTAATTTATTATTATTAATTGCCATAACTGCTCAGTGAAGCAGACCATCTGGGTTTTGCTATATGGCAGTGCATTTATATATATAGGACTATTTAATTTTACTTAATTATAATTATAATTTAATTACTAATTTATTATTAATAATTGCCATGGCTCAGTGAAGCAGATCATCTGGGTTTTATTATATGGCACTGCAATTATATATGTAAGGCTATTTAATTTTACTTAATTAATTATAATTATTAATTAATTATAATTATTAATAATTGCCATGGCTCAGTAAGGCTATTTAATTTTACTTAATTAATTATAATTATTATTTAATTACTAATTTATTATTAATAATTGCCATGGCTCAGTAAGGCTATTTAATTTTACTTAATTAATTATAATTATTATTTAATTACTAATTTATTATTAATAATTGCCATGGCTCAGTAAGGCTATTTAATTTTACTTAATTAATTATAATTATTATTTAATTACTAATTTATTATTAATAATTGCCATGGCTCAGTAAGGCTATTTAATTTTACTTAATTAATTATAATTATTATTTAATTACTAATTTATTATTAATAATTGCCATGGCTCAGTAAGGCTATTTAATTTTACTTAATTAATTATAATTATTATTTAATTACTAATTTATTATTAATAATTGCCATGGCTCAGTAAGCCTATTTAATTTTACTTAATTAATTATAATTATTATTTAATTACTAATTTATTATTAATAATTGCCATGGCTCAGTAAGGCTATTTAATTTTACTTAATTAATTATAATTATTATTTAATTACTAATTTATTATTAATAATTGCCATGGCTCAGTAAGCCTATTTAATTTTACTTAATTAATTATAATTATTATTTAATTACTAATTTATTATTAATAATTGCCATGGCTCAGTAAGGCTATTTAATTTTACTTAATTAATTATAATTATTATTTAATTACTAATTTATTATTAATAATTGCCATGGCTCAGTAAGGCTATTTAATTTTACTTAATTAATTATAATTATTATTTAATTACTAATTTATTATTAATAATTGCCATGGCTCAGTAAGGCTATTTAATTTTACTTAATTAATTATAATTATTATTTAATTACTAATTTATTATTAATAATTGCCATGGCTCAGTAAGGCTATTTAATTTTACTTAATTAATTATAATTATTATTTAATTACTAATTTATTATTAATAATTGCCATGGCTCAGTAAGCCTATTTAATTTTACTTAATTAATTATAATTATTATTTAATTACTAATTTATTATTAATAATTGCCATGGCTCAGTAAGGCTATTTAATTTTACATAATTAATTATAATTATTATTTAATTACTAATTTGTTATTAATAATTGCCATGGCTCAGTAAGGCTATTTAATTTTACTTAATTAATTATAATTATTATTTAATTACCAATTTATTATTAATAATTGTCATTGCTCAATGAAGCAGAGCATCTGGGTTTTGCTATGTGACAGTGCAATTATATATTTAAGGCTATTTAATTTTACTTAATTAATTATAATTATTATTTAATTACTAATTTATTATTATTAGTTTCCATGGCTCAGTGATCTCTCAATGGCAATTCCCTTTGCTGCCCTCTTCCGGACAAGTTAATATTGCACTTGCTTTGAGTTCCTGATCTGCAATGCTTTGCTGCCATCGTGTGGACAGAGTGGGAAACTGCACCTCTATATTATATTTTCCTCCCAGCCGCTCATTTGCATCGCCCCGCCCACACTCCACACGTCGAGCTTCCCCATTGGCCAAACGCCCTGCCTATAAGGAGCTTCGCGCGGCCATTGGTTAGAGCGCAGGCGGCAGGGTTTAGATTTAGAACAAGAAGCCGAGCGGGGAAACTGACGCATGCGCAGTTGGGTTTTTGTTCCTAGACTTGGTTAGATTGAGCTCCGATGACGTCATGCACCGCCCTTTCCGGCTGCGACGTCACTTCCGGAAGAGAAGAAGCCGGAAGGCCTAGCATCTCGTCCTGACCAGGTTGAGTTTCTCTTTTTTTCTCTCAGATCTTGAATTTACAAAGGAAATAAATGGAAATATATGCAAATGTATGCATAAATTATTTATAAAAAATTATAGAAATAAATTATAAAACTATTAAAATATCTGCCAGAATTTTCCTGAAACAGAAGAACGGCCTGCCTCAGGGGAGCGTGCTTGCTCCATCCATGTTCAACATCTACACAAATGACCAGCCACTGCCAGAAGGGACAGAGAGCTTCATCTATGCTGATGATCGTGCCATCACCGCTCAAGCAGGGAGCTTTGAGATGGTTGGACAGAAGCTCTCCAAAGCTCTAGGTGCTCTGACTGCCTATTACAGGGAAAACCAACTTGTTCCATCAATGTTTAACATTGACACAAATGACCGGCCACTGCCAGACGCGTCATAGAGTTTCATTTATGCTGACGATCGTGCCATCACTGCTCAAGCAGGGAGCTTTGAGATGGTTGAACAGAAGCTCTCCGAAGCTCTAGGTGCTCTGACTGCCTATTACAGGGAAAACCAGCTGATCCCTAACCCATTCAAAACACAGACATGTGCCTTTCACCTTAAGAACAGACAAGCATCCCGAGCTCTGAGGATTATCACCTGGGAAGGAAGGAATCCCACGGGAGCATTGCAAGACACCCAAATACCTGGGAGTCACTTTGGACCATGCTCTGACCTACAAGAAGCACTGCCTGAACATCAAGCAAAAAGTGGGCGCTAGAAACAATATCATACGAAAGCTGACTGGCACAACCTGGGGATCACAACCAGACACAGTGAAGACATCTGCCCTTGCGCTGTGCTACTCTGCTGCTGAGTACGCATGCCCAGTGTGGAACACATCTCACCACGCTAAAACAGTAGATGTGGCTCTGAATGAGACATGCCGCATTATCACGGGGTGTCTGCGCCCTACACCACTGGAGAAATTACACTGCTTAGCCGGTATTGCACCACCTGACATCCGCCGGGAAGTAGCAGCCAATAGTGAAAGGACCAAGGCAGAGACATCCAGCTCATCCCCTGTTTGGGTATCAGCCAGCACGTCAACGACTTAAATCAAGACATAGTTTTCTAAGATCTACAGAGACACTCGCTGGAACACCTCAGCAAGTGAGAGTCCAAAAGTGGCATGTGCCTTTCACCTCAAGAACAGACAAGCATCCTGAGCTCTGAGGATTACCTGGGAAGGGATCCCACTGGAGCATTGCAGCACACCCAAATACCTGCGAGTCACTCTGGACCGTGCTCTTACCTACAAGAAGCACTGCCTGAACATCAAGCAAAAAGTGGGTGCTAGAAACAATATCATATGAAAGCTGACTGGCACAACCTGGGGATCACAACCAGACACAGTGAAGACATCTGCCCTTGCGCTATGCTACTCTGCTGCTGAGTACGCATGCCCAGTGTGGTGCAATACCAGCTCAGCAGTGTAATTTCTCCAGTGGTGTAGGGCACAGACACCCCGTGATAATGCGGCATGTCTCATTAAGAGCCACATCCACTGTTTTAGCGTGGTGAGATGTGTTCCACACTGGGCATGCATACTCAGCAGCAGAGTAGCACAGCGCAAGGGCAGATGTCTTCACTGTGTCTGGTTGTGATCCCCAGGTTGTGCCAGTCAGCTTTCGTATGATATTGTTTTCTAGCACCCACTTTTTGCTTGATGTTCAGGCAGTGCTTCTTGTAGGTAAGAGCACGGTCCAGAGTGACTCCCAGGTATTTGGGTGCGCTGCAATGCTCCAGTGGGATTCCTTCCCAGGTGATCTTCAGAGCTTGGGATGCTTCTCTGTTCTTGAGATGAAAGGCACATATCTGTGTTTGGGATGGGTTGAGGATCAGGTTTTCCCTGTAATAGGCAGTAATAACACCTAGAGCTTCTGTTTTACCATCTCACCCACCTCATAGGAAACCTGCTACAAAACAGGAGCTTTTTTGTTGAGTTCCAGGGCCAGAGAAGTGTTTTGGATGGGATAGGGATCAGCTGGTTTTCCCTGTAATAGGCAGTAAGAGCACCTAGAGCTTTCGGAGAGCTTCTGTTCAACCATCTCAAAGCTCCCTGCTTGAGCAGTGATGGCACGATCATCAGCATAGATGAAGCTCTCTGTCCCTTCTGGCAGTGGCTGGTCATTTGTGTAGATGTTGAACATGGATGGAGCAAGCACGCTCCCCTGAGGCAGGCCATTCTTCTGTTTCCGCCATCTGCTTCTACAATAATAATAATAATAATAATAATAATAATAATAGTTTTAACCTCGGAGGAGGAGACAGAGAGAGAGAGAGGGTTGGGAGATTTTCTATTCCAGTTTTATAATGCTTCTCAACAATAATAATAATAATAATAATAATAATAATAATAATAATAATAGTAACAAACCCCCTTCTGCCTTCATGCTGGGAATATACAATTAAAGCACCCCTGACAGATGGCCATCCATTCTTAATAATGATGATGATAATAATAATAATAATAATAGGAAGGAGGAGGGAGGCAGCAGAGCCAATGTGACCGGCAATAGGAGAGAGGAAATTCATCCGCTTAAGCTGAGGCCAGGGACCGGAAGTCGGGTCATGCCGACTTTCTTATTGCACCGCTTGCCACGAGGGAGGGAAGATTTCAAAACTTGCACCAGACATCCGAAAATAATTCCAAACAATGGGCAAGTTGCTTCAATTCGGAATTGCTCCTCCCACTATTCCTGCGTGGCTCGAAATTGATTCAAAAGTAAATTTAATCCGAATTAATTACGAGTTAAGAAGCTTCCGAACGAACCTACCCAAGCCTAATACACACATATATACTAGGGCTGGGTAACCACGGAAAAATTTGTTTCTAAACTCGATTCGTTTTTAGGGGGGTTTTGCGTTTCGTTTTTAAAAGAATTCTGAATTTTTTCTTTAAAAAAGTTCGAAATATACGAAATTTCATAAATTACGAAACAATTACGAAACAATTACGAATCGATTCGTTAATGGCGGACGCGATTGCGCAATATGCTAAAAAAAAACCCTCCAAATGGGACAGGGGGAACTTCTGAAGCTTCCCTCTCCCTCTGTTGGTGTGATAATTTATTTTTTATCACTGATAAAACAAACAACAACTATAAAACTTGCACCAGACATACGGAAACAATTACGAAACTATTACGAAATAAATTGAAAAAATTGTTTCGATATACTATTCCTGCATGGCTCAAAATCGGATCGTAAGCTAATTTAAATACGAATTAATAACGAATTACGAAATTAACGAACGAAACCGCCCAGCCCTAATATTTACACATGCACACACAAATATACATATATACACATGCACAAACACATACATATATACATACATACACAGAAATATGCATATAGACAAGCACACACATATACACAATATCCATGTACACATCTAAGCACTAGGCTTGTTTGATCAAGAAAAAAATTGGTTCTAAACTCGCTTCGTTTCCAGGGGGCGCCAGCGTTTCGAATTTCTGAGGACTTCCGAAATTTAAGATTTCGAAATTTCGAAATTTACGAAATTTCGTTAATTACGAATCGATTCGTTAATGGCGGACGCGATTGCGCAATGCGCTAAAAACACCTCCAAACGGGACAGGGGGAACTTCTGAAATTCAGGATGAAATTAAAATACATTAAGTTAGTAAAAATACAAATTAAAATCACTTAAAATTAATAAAATAATAAAATAAATAATAAAAAAAATAAGTAATAAGATAATAAAATATCTCCAGGAGGAGGAGGAGGAGGAGGAGGATGGGGAGGAAAGACAACGCTGACACCTTTTCTCTCCTTCTTTCCTGTCTTAATAATTACGAAATAATTACGAAAATTTGGAAAAATTGTTTCGATTCTTAATTACTCTTCACACTATTCCTGCATGGCTCGATATTGGATCGTAAGCTAATTTAAATACGAATTAATAACGACTTTAGAAACTAACGAACACGATCAAACAAGCCTAATAAGCACACAAATACACAAATATATACACATATATACTAGGCTTGGTTGATCCAGTTCGTTAATTTCTAAAGTCGTTTTTTATTAGTTATTTGTTTATAATTAGAAGCGATTTTGACCCGTTTTAGGAACCCGGAAGTGTTTTTCTCAAATCGAAGCCGCGGCCGCCATCTTGAAAACGACTTCCGCCAGCTTCGTTAGTGATGTCACAGGTGCTGGGATGCTGGGAATGATGGGCTTCCAGCCAATGAGGAGAAGCCAGGTATTAAGGCGTGGTTTCTGCAGGGCGGCCATTGGCCTTTAAAAGCGGCTGCGCGTGCCTCGTGGTCCCATTTTGAGCCGGGAAAGGAGGGCTTCAGGCTGCTGTGGTTACGAATCAATTCATAATTAACGAAATTTCGTAAATTTTGAAATTTTGAAATCAGAAATTTCGGAAGGCCTTTGAAATTCGAAACACTGGCACCCCCTGGAAACGAAACGAGTTTAGAAGCAATTTTTTTCTTGATCACCCAAGCCTAATATATACACACAAACATATACACCCATCCACACATATATATACACACACAAAACACATACACAGACTAGGCCATGGCAATGCGTGGCAGGCGACGGCTAGTTATCTATATAAATCAAAATGTCATGTTCGTTTGTGGGATTAACGGAACTCAAAAACCACTGGATGAATTGACATCAAATTTGGACACAAGACTCCTCTCAGGCCAACGAGTGAACATCACTCGTAAAAACACCGAAAAACAAAGCGAAAGGGGAAAAAACCCAAACATTACAAACATGCACAAAACCACATATATGCATATGCACACACAAAACACATACACAGAAAGGTGAAGGAAGGAGAGAAGGAGGGAGAGAAAAGGGAAAGAAGGAAGGAAGGAAGAAGGGGAGAGAAGGAAAGAGAAAGAGAGGAAGGAAAGAAAGAGGAGGAAGGAAAAGCAAAGAGACAAGAAAGGATGGAACCAAAGAACAAAGGAAGCAAGAAAAGAAACAGGTAGAGAAGGAAGAAAGAAGAAGGGAAGGAAGGAAAGAGGGAGGGAGGGAGGGAAGGAGAGAAAGAGGGAAAGAAGGAGAGAAGGAAGGAAAGAAAAGGGTAGAGAAGGAGGGAGAGAAAGAAGGAAGGAGAGAAGGAAGGAAAGAGAGAAGGAAGAATGGAACGAAAGCAAAGGAAGTGAGAAAAGAAACAGGTAGAGAAGGAAGAAAGAAGAAGGAAAAGAAAAAGAGGGAAGGAAGGAAAGGGAGGGAGGGAGGGAGGGAAGGCGAGAAAGAGGGAAAGAAGGAGAGAAGGAAGGAAAGAAAAGGGTAGAGAAGGAGGGAGAGAAAGAAGGAAGGAAAGAAAGAAAGGCAGAGGAGGAGAGGAAATAAAAAGTGAAAGAGGGAAGGAAGGAGAGAAGGAATATGAGAGAAAGGGGGAAGGAAAGAGACAAGGAAGGATAGAACCAAAGAGCAAAGGAAGCGAGAAAAGAAACAGGTAGAGAAGGAAGAAAAAAGAAGGGAAAGAAAAAGAGGGAATGAAGGGAAGAGGGAGGGAAGGAAGGAGAGAAAGAAAGAAGAAAAAGAGGGAAAGAAAAGGGTAGAGAAGGAGGGAGGGAAAGAGGGAAGGAGAGAAAGAAAGAAGGAGAGAAGGAAGGGGAAAGAAGAAGGAAAGGAGGAGGGAAGGAAAGAAAAGGGAGAGAAAGGAGGGAGGGAAAGAGGGAAGGAGAGAAGGAAAGAAAGGCAGAGAAGGAAAGTAGGAGAGGAGGAAATAAAAAGTGAAAGAGGGAAAGAAGGAGAGAAGGAATGAAAGAGAAAAAGAGGGAGGGAGGGAAGGAAAGAGACAAGGAAGGAGGGAACAAAAGAGCAAAGGAAGAGAAAGAAACAGGTAGAGAAGGAAAAAAGAAGAAGGGAAAGAAAAAAAGGGAAGGAAGAAAGAGGGAGGGAAAGGAAGGAGAGAGAGGGAAAGAAGAGAAGGAAAGGAGGAGGAAAGGAGAAGGAAGAAAGAAGAGAGAAGGAGGGAGGGAAAGAGAAGGAAAGAAAGAAAAGCAGAGAAGGAAAGGAAGGAGAGAAGGAAATAAAAAGTGAAAGAGGGAAGGAAGGAGAGAAGGAATGAAAGAGAGAAAGAGGGAGGAAGGAAGGAAAGAGACAAGGAAGGATGGAACCAAAGAGCAAAGGAAGCGAGAAAAGAAACAGGTAGAGAAGTAAGGAAGAAGAAGGGAAAGAAAAAGAGGGAGAGGAAAGAGGGAGGGAAGGAAAGGAGAGAAGAAGGAAAGGAGAAGAAAGAGGGAAAGAAGAAGGGAAAGGAGGAGGGAAGGAAGAAAGAAAAGGAGAGAGGAAGAGTGAAAGAGGAAGGAGAGAAGGAAAGAAGGAGAGGAAGAAATAAAAGTGAAAGAGGGAAGGAAGGAGAGAAGGAATGAAAGAGAGAAAGGGGAGGAAGGAAGGAAAGAGACAAGGAAGGATGGAACCAAAGAGCAAAGGAAGCGAGAAAAGAAACAGGTAGAGAAGGAAGAAAGAGAAGGGAAAGAAAAAGGGGGAAGGAAAGAGAGAGGGAAGGAGAAAAGAAAAGAAAGAGGGAAGGAAGAGGAAGGAAAGAAAGGGGAGAAAGAGGAGGGAGGGAGAAAAGAGGGAAAGAAAGAAAAAGGAGAGGAAGGAAGAAGGAGAGAAGGAAAAAAGGAAAAGAGGGAAGGAAGGAGAGAAGGAAGGAAAGAGGGAGGGAGGGAAGGAAAGAGAGAAGGAAGAATGGAACCAAAGAGCAAAGGAAGTGAGAAAAGAGACAGGTAGAGAAGGAAGAAGAAGGGAAAGAAAAAGAGGGAAGGAAGGAAAGAGGGAGGAAAGGAAGGGGGAAAGGAGGAGGGAAAGAGAGAAGGAAGGAAAGAAAAAGGAAGAGAAGGAGGAAGGGAAAGAGGAAGGAGAGAAGGAAGGAAGGAGAGAAGAAGGAAATAAAAAGTGAAAGAGGGAGGAAGGAGAGAAGGAATGAAAGAGAGAAAGAGGGAGGGAAGGGAAGGGAAGAGACAAGGAAGGATAGAACCAAAGAGCAAAGGAAGCGAGAAAAGAAACATAGAGAAGGAAGAAAGAAGAAGAGAAAGAAAAAGAGGGAAGGAAGGAGAGAAGGAAGGAAAGAAAAGGGTAGAGAAAGAGGGGGAGAAAGAGGGAAGGAGATAAGGAAAGAAAGAAAGGCAGAGAAGGAAAGAAGGAGATGAGGAAATAAAAAGTGAAAGAGGGAAGGAAGGAGAGAAGGAAGGAAAGAGAGAAAGAGGGAGGAAGGTAAGGAAAGAGACAAGGAATGATGGAACCAAAGAGCAAAGGAAGCGAGAAAAGAAACAGGTAGAGACGTAAGAAAGAAGAAGGGAAAAAAAAAGAGGGAAGGAAGGAAAGAGGGAGGGAAGGAAGGAGAGAAGGAACTAGAAAAAAGAAAGGGAAGAAGAAGGGAAGGAAGGAGAGAAGGAAAAAGAAAAGAAGAAGGAGAGGAGGAAAATAAAAATGAAAGAGGGAAGGAAGGAGAGAAAGAATGAAATAAAGGAAGGAAGGAAAGAGACAAGGAAGGATGGAACCAAAGAGCAAAGCAAGCGAGAAAAGAAACAGGTAGATAAGGAAGAAAGAAAAGGGGAAAGAAAAAGAAGGAAGGAAGGAAAGAGGGAGGGAAGGAAGGAGGAAAGAGGGAAAGGAAGGAAAGGAGGAGGGAAGGAGGGAGAGGAAGGAAAAAAGGCAAGAAAAGGAAAGAAGGAGAAGGAAATAAAAAGTGAAAGAGGGAAGGAAGGACAGGAAAGAAGGAAAGAAGGAAAGAGACAGAAAATGGAACCAAAGAGCAAAGGAAGTGAGAAAAAGAAACAGGTAGAGAAGGAAGGAAGAAGAAGGGAAGGAAGGTGAGAAAAAAGGGAGAGAAAGAGGGAGGGAAGGTTGACCACAGCAACGTGTAGCGGGTACAGCTAGTATATATACAGCATCCTTACTTTGCGGATTTTCACTTTTCGCGGGTGGTCCTGGGACGTAACTCCCGCGATAAGTGCGGGAACACTGTATTTCCATTTTCAACATGGCTCATGAATGGAAAGGGAGGAATTTGTGGATGTAAAGAAGGTTTCTCGCTTTCCTCCTTGACCTTTTGCTTCTTTCTTGACCAGGTAAATGAGGATTCTATGGAGCCAGCCCTTGGAGGGGAGAAACCTTTTCCATGCCTGGAGTGTGGGCAGAGCTTCACTCGGAGTGGAGATCTTCATAGACATCAAAGGATTCACATGGGGGAGAAACCCTACACATGCCAGGAGTGTGGAAAGAGCTTCACCCAGAGTACCAGTCTGCGTTCCCATCAAAGGACTCACACTGGGGAGAAACCCTATAAATGCCTAGAGTGTGGAAAGGGGTTTGTTGATAGTTCGGGTCTACGTTCGCATCAAAAGACGCACACTGGGGAGAAACCCTATACCTGCCTGGAGTGTGGAAAGAGCTTCACTCATAGTTCAGGTCTACGTTCACATCAAAGGATTCACACTGGGGAGAAACCCTATACATGCCCAGAGTGTGGAAAGAGCTTCTCTCAGCTTTCAAATCTACGTTCACATCAAAGGATTCACACGGGGAAGAAACCCTATACATGCCCAGAGTGTGGGCAGAGCTTCGCTCGGAGTAAAGGTCTACGTTTACATCAAAGGACTCACACTGGGGAGAAACCTTACACATGCGTGCAGTGTGGAAAGGGCTTTGTTCATAGTTCAGGTCTTCGTTCACATCAAAGGACTCACCCTGAGGAGAAACCGTATACATGCGTGGAGTGTGGAAAGGGCTTCAGTTATAGTTCACGTCTACGTTCACATCAAAGGACTCACACTGGGGAGAAACCCTATAAATGCCTGGAGTGTGGGAAGAGCTTCACCGAGAATGGAAGTCTACATGCACATCAAAGGACCCACAGTGGGGAGAAACCCTATATATGCCTGGAGTGTGGGAAGAGCTTCACCGAGAATGGAAATCTTCACAGACATCAAAGGATGCATACTGGGGAGAAACCGTATACATGCGTGGAGTGTGGACAGAACTTCTCTCATAGTTCAGGTCTACATTCCCATCAAAGGACTCACACTAGAGAGAAACCCTATCCATGCCTAGAGTGTGGGCAGAGCTTCAGTCATAGTTCAGGTCTACGTTCCCATCAAAGGACTCATACCGGGGAGAAACCCTATAAATGCCTGGAGTGTGGGAAGAGCTTCATTCAGAGTACCGGTCTACGTTCACATCAAAGGATTCACACTGGGGAGAAGCCCTATACATGCCCGGAGTGTGGGCAGAGCTTCACTCACAGTTCAGGTCTACGTTCACATCAAAGGACCCACACGGGGGAGAAACCCTATAGGTGCCTGGAGTGTGGACAAAGTTTCGCTGAGAATGGAAATCTACGTAGACATCAAAGACTTCACACTGGGGAGAAACCCTATAAATGCCTGGAGTGTGGACAGAGCTACACTCATCGTTCAAATCTACATTCACATCAAAAGACTCACACTGGGGAGAAACCCAATATACGCAAGGTGTGTGCAGAGAGCACCTCTGAGAGTTCAAATGTACATAGACATGGAATTCACATTGGAGACAATAGTGGTGTTTGACCCCGGAGAGACTCCCAAGGTAGAGCTTTCCAAACTTGTCATGTTG
The DNA here is from genome assembly GCF_025583915.1 of Anolis sagrei ordinatus. Lineage (NCBI taxonomy): Eukaryota > Metazoa > Chordata > Lepidosauria > Squamata > Anolidae > Anolis > Anolis sagrei. The sequence continues at coordinate 1,520,881 of NW_026847993.1, read as the reverse complement.
GTGACACACTTTTTAGACATGCATCCTTTTGTGACACTGTAATTCAGTTTAACAATCAAAGCGAAGCTTAAACCATATACTGTATAAACAATTCTTGTGTAGTTTCCCTTATGGCTGCTCCATGTTGGTTCATCACAAACATCATTGTCAACGGACCTCACAACCTGTCATAGAGAATGCTTCTGGAACTTGGCCATACAGACCGAAAAGCTTACAACAAGCCAGGATTGTATTTTCCTAATCAGAAATGTATCCATTTATGTGGTAATTACTGTAACTCAGCTTACAAATTGTGCAGATAACAAGGGATGCCATTTGGAGGTCTCTTTCCCGTGGAAGTGGGGGGAGCCATTTTTCATGCAATGCACCTGTGGACTACAACTGACGCACTTTTGTGTCATGCCACGCCGTTTGGAAAGCTCTGCTCTATGACGTATAAACAGATTAAAAATGCCTGCATTCGCCACAGATACAAGCGAAAAGTTGGGAGAGAATGCTCGTTAATGCTGAAAAGTGAGAGCACAATGCTGAGATATTGTTATGATATTACGCCGCCTTTGCAGAAAGGCCCAGAAATATTGTGTTTGTCCACTAAGGAGCGGATAGAAGTTGGGGCCGATCTATACAGCAGGTTTCAGCAGGAAACTTTAGAACTGTCTTTTTAGGGATGGTGGGAAGAAGAAAATAAACACTTGTCTCCAGCGTTTTATTGTTGTTGTAACGATGCCACCAATTTGTGACGAGTTTGTAAAGGAGCCACCACTTTGTAAGGGTTTATTAACTTGATAGCATAGCTAATAGCTGGTGATATTGACTTGGTCTTTCTTTAATGTGTAGCGTGACTTAACTTGGAAAGGAATTGTAACGGAGACCGGGCTTTAAAGAAAAACAGTAACAAGTTTATTAAAATGTAGAAGGAGTGTGATGGTTTCAATGTTACTTAACTCTTAGAGGCACATATCTTCAAAGGTTACATTTATAACATTTCTTAAACAACTCTGGAAGGGACTCTTCCTTCCACTAAACAGGTTTCAAACTTATTTTTCTTCAAACTGTGTTTCTTTCTGTGACGATGTGTAAATTTTATTCCTTTGGTTATGTGTAATTTAAACAGTAGTTTATGGATGGTAAGTATGAAGGAATATATTTTGTTGGATATGGTGGCTTGGCGTTAGCTGGGTTGCCATAGCAACAGGGGTGGAGCCAACTGCCTCTTCATGGGGCAGCTGTTTTTGAAAGTCAGTCAGTAAGCCGGTGAGCTACTGGGTAGACTGAGTCTCTGGGTGGAGATTCAGGGAATATGTCTGTAGCCGGTGTGCTATAGGGAAGACTGAGTCTCTGGGTGGAGATTCAGGGAATGTGTCTGTAGCCAGTGGGCTATAGGGAATTCTGTTAAATAAGCCTTTTAGCTTATTTGTTATATTAGGACAGTTGTCCAGAAGGGTTACATCTGCTTATAGAAACTTCTTGAAGACTGTGCCTGAGATTACTCATGAAACATTACTAATGTAACCAATCAAGATTTGTGCCTCTTGTGAAGAAACAGTTAAACATGTTATACTCCTGTTAAAATAAACTTGTTACTGTTTTCCTCAAGCCTTGCCTGATACAGTTTCTCCTAAGTTGAACAGCCTGCATAAGTAAAGTCAAGCCAGGGACAGTAAATGCTACGCTATCAAATGAATAAAGCCTTCTGTAATTAATAGTCCCTTTATAAAATAGCTCTTAAGCTGATATTGATCGTTGCCCAGCTTCCCTCGCAGATTAGGTGGCAGTAAGTTCAACCACGCTCTTTCACAATTGGTGGCATTCGGTGGCATTAAAACGGTCTCCTTTACACTTTCCTTAATAGATTGCTTCAGTTACAAGCTTATTCTTTCTTTGTGATGTTTCTGTTGCAATAGAGATCTTCACTGGGTTTCTCTCACCCCTTCTCTCATACACTAACTAGTAGTATAAATAAGTTAACTCGACTTATTTAAACTACACAGGCTAAAAGCCAAAACCTTCTTGGTACTGACTACTACAGAACCAGCCACTCCTACAGTTCACAGACTGTAGACTAACTTACTGGTTCTCAACACAAACTAGAACCAGCCTCTCCTGTGGTTCACTGACTACAGACTGACTGTTTTAAAATGGCTGCCCTGCCAAGTGGCAGTTGGCTCCGCCCTTGTTTCCATAGTAACCGAGCTCAACATGAGCTGAACTGGCCACCAAACCCCTTAGTTATGCAACTTTAAATACTTACCCTTTAAACATCTATCTATAATTATACATAACTGCAAGTTAAAAATTTACACTTCACCACAGTTGTGAACTTGATTTTAACTCTAAGATCTTCCAGAGTTTGACGGACAGGATGCTGCAAGGACACATGAACCGGCCATAAAAGTCACTTGCCCTGAGGACTGAAAAGGTGGGCTGTGGTGTGTGGGAAAGGGCACGCACCTGTCGACTACATTTGACACACTTTTGTGTCACGCCACGCCATTTGGAAAGCTCTGATCTAAGACGTATAAAAGCAATGCTCGTTCATGCTGAAAAGTGAGCGCACAACGTTGGGATATTGTTATCATATTACGCCGCCTTTGCAGAAAGACCCAGAAATATTGTGTTTGTCCACTAAGGAGCGGATGGAAGTTGGAGCTGATATATACAGCAGGTTTCAGCAGAAAACTTTAGAACTGTCTTTTTAGGGGTTGTGGGTGTTGGGGTTCAGCCTGATCCTGATCTGTGTGAACAGGATTCTCTGATAGTTTTTCCAACTGAGCAAGCTCTCCCTGACGCTGACAGTGTGGAATCTGTTGTTGATGCAGAGGTCAGTGGGAATGAAAACGAAACCCAACAGTTAGAAGAGAATGTTTTGGAAGTTAGCTGTGATATCTGCCCACCTGGGGTTGATAATGAGGACCGAAGAGAACAGATAGTGAGAGATAGATTTGTTTCCCAGTCTGTACGAAGGTCACAGCGTCTTCAGCAGAAAGAGGCCCAGACAGAAAAGTCAAGGGGCGTTTCTAAGAATAGCTTCTTTGGTTTAAGAGCGTCCCTGCCGGGTGCTTCTTTAGGTCAAGCAACGTTCGGGACTGTGGCTGGTCTTGGCAGAATTCCTGTGTTCCATGGCCAGTAATCCCAGAGGCTTCTAGTTTCCAAGTTCATGGTTAGTAAAAGGCTAACAGACTCCTGGTTATTGTTTTGTGGCTTTTGAAGTTTTGCTCAAGTTCAGAGATCCTATTGACTACTGTGTTTTTCTGTGGCTTTTTGACTCTGCATTTACCTTTCTTTTGTAACCAATTTTTCATCAATAAACAAGGATTGCTTTTCCTACAGTCCAGAGTGGTGGATTTAATCTTATGGTCTTGTTTCTTGAACTGGGATGCAACAGTGGGAAGAAGGAAATAAACACTTGTCTCCAGCAACAGAAGGTTTGAATGATTAATGACATTGTAGCTAAGGCCCTATATAGATGATGATGGTGGTGGTGATTATTATTATAGATGGGCAAAGCTCTTGTATTCTGAACAATAAAGTTATCTTCCGTTCCTGTGCATCTTGGCGTATTCTTTCAAGAGAAGACTAAACTCATAGCAACACAGCCAGAGCAAAGAAGCCTTACCATTGTTTACCCTCAGGGATGGGAAAACGTGGTTATCCCACTCAAGAAGATGACTGATGAAGATCCACAAATTATCACTGATGGACTTTTAGCAGCTTCAAGAAAGATTGGGACTTTGTTATCGCTTTTTCAAAATAAGAAGAGGGGCAAAAGTCCGTTGTTGTATTTGTGAGTTAGAAGAGTGTTGCCAAAAGCAGAAGTGTGCTGACATAGGATTCTCCAAGGAGAGGAGAATAAATAATAAGGGATACAAGCATCTCAGCATCATCAACATCAGCCCTGGCTTTGTCTTACTCAACCGCCGAGTATGCCTGCCCTATTTGGCATAAGTCTGCCCACACAAAGCAGGTGAACATAACATTGAAAGAAACATGTGGAATAATCACAGGATGTCTTAAACCTACACCAGTTGGTAAACGTAATGGCAGTGCATAGGGTACAGACCCAAAATTAGTAAGAACATCAGCCCTGGCCTTATCTTACTCAACTGCTGAGTATGCCTGCCCTGTTTGGTATAGGTCTGCCCATGCAAAGCAGGTGAACACAGCACTGAGTGAAACATGCAGAATAATCACAGGGTGTCTTAAACCTACACCTGTTGATAAACTCTACAAGCGAGCTGGCAAAGCCCTTCCTGATGTGTGATGGGAAGTTGCTGCTAAATGTGAGAGAAATAAGGCTGAACTGTGTGAAAGCCCCCCAGTACATGGGTACCAGCCTCCTCCCAGTAGACTCCAGTCAAGGAAAAGCTTTATGGAAACTTACACTCCATGCAAAGCAGATGAACATAGCATTGAAGGAAACATGCAGAATAATCACAGGATGTCTTAAACCTACACCTGTTGATAAACTCTACAAGCGAGCTGGCATTGACCCCCTCCCCCACCCCTGATGTGCGACGGGAAGTTGCTGCTAAATGTGAGAGAAATAAGGTTGAACCCTGTGAAAGCCCCCCACTACATGGCTATCAGCCTCCTCCCAGTAGAGTCCAGTCAGGGGAAAGCTTAATGGGGACCACCACTCCTCTTGGTGTCCCCCCAGCAACAAGGGCATCCCTCTGGGCAGCTCAACCAGGAAATCCCAACTGGATGGCCCCCCACGAGGGAGGGTCTTCCTCCAGGGGCAAACCAAGAATGGGTAATGTGGAAGTCCCTGAACAGACTCAGAAGTGGAGTGGGCAGATCAAAAGACAACCTGGCCAAATGGCAGAATCCCACACCTTGTGGCTGGTCATTTGTGTAGATGTTGAACATGGATGGAGCGAGCACGCTCCCCTGAGGCAGGCCGTTCTTCTGTTTCCGCCATCTGCTTCTCTGACCCTGGAACTCAACAGAAAAGCTGTTTTGTAGCAGGTTTCCTATGAGGCGGGTGAGTTGGTAGCCCTTTGTGATATTATATATGTATGGTTAGGGATCAGCTGGTTTTCCCTGTAATAGGCAGTAAGCGCACCTAGAGCTTCGGAGAGCTTCTGTTCAGGGGACAGGGGACAGGAAAGGGCCTGGAGGGCCAAAGTTTGCCCATGCCTGCATTTGCCACAGATGCAAGCGAAAAGTCAGGATAGAATGCTACTGGAACATGGCCATACAGCCCGAAAACTCGCTCTTTCTGTTTCTGAAGAAGACGAGAAAAGCAGGCATGGCGGCTCATCATCGAACCGCTTCCTCAGAGTAAAGAGCTTTTATTTGCTGATAAAACGACATGAAAAGGGCGCAAAGGAGGGGAAAAAGTTTGCGGAACCCCCTCCCCGCCGGCCTTTAAAAGTAGTAGATTAAAACGTTGCCCGGCGCGAAATATGCGCAGGCGTCCCATGTGCTCCCAGGGCCAGCCCTGTCCCTTGCCCGCAAAGGAGGCGGAGGAAGAGGCTCTTTCCCAAGGCAAGGAGCGGGAGGCGCGGGATGCGTCCGTATCCATGCGATGCTGCTTCTTCTTCTTCCTTGGTTTCTTCCGTTATGTGTCAGGATCGTCACACCGGGATTGGCCTCAGTTTCCCTGAGAAAACAAGACGGAGAAGAGAGGAGTTTGCGATGGCGACGAGTCGATTGTCCCGTTACCGCCACCGTGTAACCATGCATGCAGAACAGCTTTGCTTCCAAACACACTTGCTGCGCATAACTGAGCCACAACTCTCTTGAGTTTTTCAAGAGTGAAATACTCAAGGCGCAATTGCAAACAGTACCAACAAAGAGAAAAAAATAGGACAAGTGCAAAGAAGCCAGAATAGATGTCCAAAGAACTTCTAACTGTGCTAAGACTCAAAAGAGACATGCACAAGAAGTGGAAAAAGGGAGAAATCACCAAAGAAGAATTCAAACAGGTCCGCAAGGCTAAAGTACAAAATGAGCTCCGGAGTGTGGTGGAGGCTCCTTCTTTGGAGGCTTTTAAACAGGCTGGATGGCCATCTGTCAGGGGTGCTTTGAATGCAAAGTTCCTGCTTCTTGGCAGGGGGTTGGACTAGATGACCCATGAGGTCTCTTCCAACTCTATGATTCTATGGTTCTATGAAAGGCCCAAAGGAAGCATTGGAGCAGCCCAATACAAAGGCTTTCCCACTCTCTGGAGCAGTGCTTCCCAACCTTTTTTTTTTTTTTGACCAGGGACTACTCTCCAAAATTAGTACCAAAAGGGTTACGAATCAGTTTTTGGTCAACTTTAGATTCGGTTTGGTTAATTGGGGTACTGATTGATTCAGAAAACTGCATTGGATAGACTACATCAGCTCTAGTTTCTGATACACAACAAATACCACCCAGTAGTCGCTGGATAACATGATACCAATAATAATGTGATTATAATAATAATACATACTAATAATAATAGATACAAAGCCGCTTTGAGTCTCCTTTGTGGAGGGAAAAAGTGGGGTATAAATATCGTATTATTAGTATTAAATTGTATTACATTGTAATATTATAAATACATGTACATACAATATATTATATTATTAGCATAGTACAATATCAGTATTAAATATTGCTATATTGCACTATACCATTATACTCTAATATTATTAGTAATATTACATGTAATATAAATATATAGTTATAATATCATATTATTAATAGTAGTAGAATATTGCATTACATTCTAATATTATAAATATATGTACATACAATATATTATGTAACATTATAATATAATATAATAAATAGAAATAATAATAATAAGGTGGTGGTGGTGATGGTGGTGGTGATGATGATGATGATGATGATGATACATTCCAATACTAATAATAGATACATAGCTGCTTTGAGTCTCCTTTGTGGAGAGAAAAAGTGTAATATAAATATATAATTATAATATATTGTCACAGCACCTGAAATATTTAATTCTGTTTTAATGTTTGTAGATTTGGAATAGTATCAAAATGCACTGAAGGAAAGCTGCTTTGAGTCTCCTTTGCAGAAAGAAACAGCAGGATATCTATAAACATGACAACAACCCCAACAACAACATGTAACAACATTTGATTATATTATTATTATATTATATTATATTATTAATAATATAATAATATTATATTATATTAGTATATTATTATTATATTATATATTATATTATATTATATATTATATTATATTATATTATTATATTATATTATTATATTATATTATATATTATATTATATTATATATTATTATATTTATATTATATATATATTATATTATTAATTATAATATTAATATATTAATAATATATATATATTATAATTATAATATATAATATTAATATGTATAATATTATATTATATTATATTATTATTAATTATATTATTATTATATTATATTATTATTATATTAGTATATTATTATTATATTAGTTATATTAGTAGTAGTAGTATTATATTGCATTACATTATAATATTGTAAATATATGTACATACAATATAGTATATAACATAATATAATATATAATATAATAATAGACATAATAATAATATTATATTATATTATTATATTATTATATATATTATATTATATTATTATTATAATATTATATATATTATATATTATTGGAGCGCCTTTATTATATTATATTAGTATATTATATTATTATATTATATTAGTATATTATTATTATATTAGTATATTATTATTATATTAGTTATATTAGTAGTAGTAGTATTATATTGCATTACATTATAATATTGTAAATATATGTACATACAATATAGTATATAACATAATATAATATATAATATAATAATAGA